>JAODUP010000612.1:212500-256540 GCA_025642065.1 Paralvinella palmiformis
CTCACGAAAAACAAATAATTTTAGTGAATTGAATTAACGAAGTCAACACAACAAACCTTTCTTACATCAATATTCCTGTTCTGGTTCATGCTCTCTCTGGATTCCTTCATTTCCAGGTCATGTTTTGCAGTCAGTTGTTGCTTCATATTTTGCAGCTCTTTCACAAATTTCCTCTCCAATTCCGCCTTCAGGGCATTTTCTTTCTGTGCAAAGTCATTCTCAAGCTCAAGTGTCCGTTTTCTATAGTCCTCCTCTAACTCTTCAACGACTGTCAACCTGGTCTTGTTATTCTCCAACTTGCAGCTCTCGGTCAAGTTAAACTCGAGCACCTTCAGCTCAGTCTCATGTTGTTCCTTCAGTTTCTGGATCTTCCTCTCAAATTTCTGGATGACCTTGGAGAGCTGAGCCTGGTGTGAGGATGCAGAAGCCAGCTCACTTCTGTCAGATGATGTACTCTCCTGATCACCATCAGAAGAAGATGAACTAAGCTGGTGTTCATCAGATTCGGTGACCTTCAGGCCTTCACAAACCACAGCACCATCACAAGGACTAATATTCGCCTCGGCAGACATCTTCAGTTCATCAATGGCAGAAAGCAGCTGGTTTCTTTCCTGCTGTAGCTGCCTCTTGATAACATCCTGTTCTTCAATATATGCAGACAATTTACTGAGGTAATGTTCAAGAGAGGTTTTATCCTCCTGTGAATGATGAAGATGATGGCGCAATGTTTGTATCTCATTCCTCAGCTCTTCCATGTGTTCATTTACATCACCTGATGGATAGAAGCCACCTTGTGCCATGTCTGGTTGCAGGCCAGATTTCTGGATGTCCTTTATCAGCAGATCCTTTTCCTTCAAATCTGCCATTAATCTTTTATTCTCAGCAATGAGGTCATCGAGGAGTTCCTTCAACACACCTGGAATAACTTCATCAGACGTCATTCTGTGGCTCTGACTGTCAACTTGATTCAGACAAAGCTTAATAATGCCTCTGTATTCTCTGATCTCTGTTTGATATTCTTTATAAGCTGATCTATTTACAGCTGCCGACAGCATTTCTTCTTGTCGTCCTCCATCAGACTGTTCTTCTGATCTCTGCAGGAAATCTTTACCCTCTTCCTGATGTACGCAAGGACCATGTTCAGATCCATCGGTTAACTTCTTGGAGTCCCCAACTTCTCTCTCCAAGACAGCAATATGCTGCTGTAGCTCATTAACTTGGTCACTGTGCTGCTGAAGCAATGCATTTTCTCGTTCCGAATACTCATTGGCCAAAATTACCTTCTCTGTTTGTAAAATCTCAATCTGTGACTGCATAGCCATCATCGTCTGTTGATGTTCCTCCATCATTTTTGATAACGATGTTTTGAGACTTTCATCACACGAAGCTGAAGTCTGATTTCCATTTTCTTCCTTTGTATCTAATGATTTCTGGTTCAACTTCAGTTCCCCAATGGTCAGCAACATTTGTTTGTTCTCTTCCTTTAATTTGCTGATCACCTCCTCCTTCTCTTTCCTGATGGCCGCCAGTCTCACGCCATAATCCAGATTTTTTTCTTTCAGTTCACTCTCCATTAGCTTGGTCTGAGCTTGATGGGCTACAGTTAACCTCACCAATTCTTCCTTTGAATCAACATCGGCAGATTCAGACCTAACTCTGTCATCTACACGTTTTTGTTTTAAGTCCTCATCTTCCGAGTGTCTGTGACACATCTTGTTTCCTCCATTTGCTGTCATCTTCATTTGCTGTTGTCCTTCTTTCAGTTGTAGATTACTAGACTCATCATCCACCACCTGCTGTGCCAGTAGTTCACCCTTCAGATGCTCAATCTCCTTCATCAGCTCAGCATGTCGGTTGTCGAGTTCGGCATTTTTAGCTGTCATCAAGCCACTCTCTGCCTTCAGTTCCGATATCTCATGATCCATTTCAGCTCTAACCTGACCAATCACAGCATCGTGACTTGACAGCTCATTGGACAATTTCACTCGTAGGTCATTTCTCTCATTGATACTTTCTCGATATTGTTCCTCAATCCGAGCTATGACTGCGTCGTGGTCAGCTCTGATGTTTTCTATCTCCAACCTGTGATCACCTTTCAATGTTCTCCCCATTTCTTTTAAGTCTGATATCTCTTCAGTAAGTTTCTTAACTTCATTAGTATATTCTTCAGTGGACTTCCTCATTCTTGACTCTACATCAGATTTTTCTTCCTCAAGGTTCTGTACTCTCATCAATAAGCCATCCTTCTGGCGAAGAATATTTCTCATATCCTCCTGCAAGGTATTTTCCGTGAAATTCCATTCTCTTTTAAGGTCTTCTAACGTCTGGGTTAATAAGCTTTCTTTATTACTCATATCTTTGCTCTGTTCTTGCCAAACTTCCTTTTCATGCAGCAGCTGTAGATTTTCAGCTGTTAAAGTCTCCACATTTTTCTGTTCAATAGCAAGATCTCTGCGAGTGGTATCCAAATCTTCTATAGCTGTACTCATCACTTCCTCCAGTCTCTCAATTTTACTCAGGTTTTCATTCCGTTCATCAAACAACTTGGAGTTTTCTATCTTCAACATACTGATTGTCTGTTCTATTTCTTGCAGCTGTTTGTTATGCAATTCTGTAAGCGTCTGCCTATCAGCATTAAGATTAGCTGTGTTCAGTTCAATCTGTCTCTCCAAAGACAGTGTCACCTCATTGTACTGATCCTGAAGTACAGCCTTCTCCTTCAACAATGCTTCAATCTGGATACAAGCAGAATTGTGACGCTGCTCCAAAGCCTTAAATTCTTCCTGTAAATTAACTTTCTCAGCTTGTAACTGCTTAATGTCCTTTGTGTGCTGATCTAATTCCATTTGATTCTGTTCTTGTAGTTTGTGAAAGTCATCTTCAAGCTGATGCTGCACTTCAGCAGCTCTTTGGGTAACCATACTGAGATCCAGACAGAAGGATGTAAACTGGTGCTGGAAGCCATCAATATGATTCTGTACATCCTTTCTAACCAATGATAACTCTTGATTAGCACAAAGAATCTCATTCTTTAACAAAACCATTTGTTGAGCCATGTTATGTTTATACAGATTGTGTTCTTCCTTGACACTGTTATAGGTCATCAGCAATTCTTCCTTTCTCTGGAGATCTTCCTGATTTGAGCTGATTTCAGACTCCAGAGTGGAATTTCTTTGTGTAAGTTGGTCAATGATGCTTTCCTTGCTCTGTACCCCTTCCTCTAATGAAAGTTTGTCAGTTTGAAGCGAACCAACCATTTCCTCCAATTCTCTGTGGCTGTTCTTCATATCATTGATGGTCTGTTCCAAGGCAGACCTCTCCTCCTGTAATTTATCACTATTCTGCTGGATGTGAGCCAGACTGGCTTTGACTTGTTCTAAACTTTCCATCATCTGTGCTGTCTGTACTTTAAGCTGACCATTTTCAGCTACCAGTCTATTCAAGTCTTGCTCATGCAGCTGCCGTAATCTCTCTTTATCTGCTTCCAGCTGATCAATCAGTGACTGTAATCCATTCCCACTCATCTGAAAACCGGCCTCCAGCTGCTGTCTCTCCACTGCAAACTCTTCCTTCATATCATTGATTTCTGATTCAGCATTATGCTTTACAGTGTCCATTTCAGCCATTATGTTCTGTACTTCTTTAATGTTAACTTTTTCCATTTCGTGGTATTTCTGTTTCAATGCCTCTAATTCGAGAATAACCTTTTCTCGCTGTACTTCCAGCTCCTGATAGCTCTGTTTCTGATCTTCTAGCTCCATTTTTAGAGCAGACGTGCTGCCAATCAAATCCAGCTTCTCACTCATTACTTCTGCCAACTGTTGCTCTATTGTAGACACGCCATCTTTTGTCTTTGCAATTTCTTCTAAAATCTGTCCCTTCACATTTTCGAGCTCAACATGTTCATGCAGTAGTTGTTTATGTTTTGTCTCCAATTCAAAATATTCTGTAGTTTTAACTTCCATCTCTGACTGTAAATGATCAAGCTTATCTTGTTCTCCTGTCAGAAAACGCATCAGTCTAGACACCTGCTCAACCAAATTGGTATTCTCACATTCACATTTTCCAAGTTTTTCTGTAATGTCACTCTTCTCAGTTTCAAAATGAATCAGTCTCTCAGAAAGATTCCCATTTTCTAAATCATACTGATCAACTTTAGCTTTTAGATCTGTGTTCTCAGAATCATATTTTGCTACTCTCTCCATAAACACTTTCTTCTCATCTTCAAGTGTTTCCAGTTTCTCCAGGATCTCTCTGTGTTCCTCTTCATAATTTCTTAATTTCTCCATTAGGTTTCTGTTCTCTTTTTCAGACTTTCCGAGTCTTTCTGTCAGGAGCCTGTTCTCATCTTCACACTGAACTAGAGCTGTCGTCATGTCTGTAGCTCCATCTTCAAACTCTCCCATTCTTCGTTTCAAACCATGAATTTCTTCTTCACTTTTCATAAATCTTTCTTGTAGGTCTCTCTTCTTAGACTCCAAGTTTTCTAGTCCCTCTGTAAGATTCTTATTCTCAGTTTCATACGTTTCAAGTGTTTCTGCAATGTCTCTAGCTTGCTCTTCATATTTTCTTAATTTCCCTTTCAGATCTGTACACTCAAGTTCTACGTCTACCAATTTTTCTGTGAGATCTCGGTTCTTGTCTTGAAATTCTTTCAATCTTTCAATGTGGTTTCCATTTTCATTTTCTAGATGTAAAAATCTCTCGGACAGATTTCTATTCTCATCTTCGTATTCTGCCACTTTCTCTGTCAACTCCATGATTTCATTTTCATATTGCACCAGCTTCTTTCTGAGGATGCTATCGTCATCATCACATCTTTCAATGCTCTCTGTTAGAACTTTGTTTTTGTCTTTATATTTCTCAAGTTCTTCAGCAAGATCTCTGTTATCATTTAAATTACTTGCCAGCCTTTCTTGGAGATCACTGTTCTCCCCTTTACACTTCTCAAATTCGTCTTTCAGACACCGGTTTTCATGTTCAAACCATGTTAGTCTTTCTGTAGTATCTTGGTTGTTGCTTTCATATTTTTCAAGTTTCTCCATCAGATATCTTTTTTCATCTTCGTAAGTTTCTACTTTTTCTGTCAAGTCTTTGTTCTCTTGTTGATGCTCTGTCAATCTTTCAGCAAGGGCTTTGATTTCACCATCATATTTCTCCAATCTCTCTTTCAGATTAGTGTTTTCCACTTCATACATTTTCAATCTCTCAGCGAGATCTCTGAATCTGGTGTCAATATTTTCAAGCTTACCCTTCAAATTTTCATCTCCTTCTTTTACCAACTTCTCTCTCTGTTCAGTGTTCTCCACTTCACCTCTTTCCAGTCTCTCTGTCATGCTTAAATGCTTCACTTCATATCTTGTTAGGTACTCGAGCAAATCATGTTTTTCATCTTCATACTGGCTAACCTTTTCTACAAAGCATCTGATCTTTTCTTCACACTTGGCCACCTTCTCTATGAGATTGCTGTTCTCTTCTTCATATGTGTTTAATTTCACTTTCAGATCTGTATTTGTTTCTTCACTTTTTACTACACACTCTGCCAGATTTTTATTTTCAGCTTCATACTTTTCCACTGTATACACAAAAATCTTATTTTCATCTTCATATTGTCTCAGCCTCTCTGTCATATCTTGATTTTCTTTAACAAGAACATCTAGTTCTGCTTTCATTCTTTCCGCAGAATTTGACAAACTAATTTCTGTCTCAATATCTAACATTCTGTATGTTTCTTGTCCTTCATCATCTTGATCTGTCAAGGCCATTAAATTGTCTTCAGTGCCACTATCCTTGTGTGATACAGATGGTGCACACACCTCTGGCCCACTCCCGTTATCTGACAAAGATAGCATGTTTACTTCTGTGCCACTGCCTTTATCTGAAACAGACAGTACACATTTCTCGGTGCCACTGCCCTTATCTAACACAGGTGATATGCTCTCTTTGGTGCCACTGCCTTTATCTGACACATATGGCATGCTCCCGTCTGTGCTAGTGCCCTTATTTGACACAGATGGGATGTTCTCCTCTGTGCCACAGCCCTTATCTAACACAGATGGCATGCTCCCTTTTGTGCCACTTCCTCTGTCCAACACAGATGGTACACACTTCTCTGAACGACTGCCTTTATCTGACAAAGTTGAAATGCTCCCATCTGTGCCACTGCATTTATCGGACACAGATGGTACACACTTTTCTATGCCACTGCCTTTATCCGACACAGTTGACATGCTCCATTCTCTGCCACTGCCTTTATCGCACACAGATGGTACACACTTTTCTATGCCACTGCCTTTAACTGACACAGTTGACATGCTCCCTTCTGTGCCACTGCCTTTATCTGACAAAGATGGCATGCTCTCATCAGTACCACTCGACTTATCTGACACAGATTGCTCCCTGTCATTGGCATCACTGGCCTTATCCGATACCTGTTGCATAATTTCCCCCTCACCAGCACACACATCTGTCACAGCCTGTTGATTAATCTTCACTAACCGTAGTTCATTTTGCACACTACAAAGGGAACTACTTAGCTCAACCTTCTCGAATTCTAGTTTCTCTATCTTCTTGCTATATAAAAAGACCCTGTCAGCTAACAATTTCTCCAAAGTGACACATTTCTCTTGTAGTTTATTCTCAGCCTCTGACAAACAACTGATTCTTCGGCTTAATTCATCAACGGACGGTTGTGTGGAACCTAAATCTACAGACTGCTGTGTGGAACTGCTATCTAAATGTGCTTGTTCGAAACCTGCAGATAAGGATAGCTGTGGGGAACCAGCATCTACAGATGGCTGTATAGAATCAAAATCTTCAGAAGGCAGTATGGAACTGGCTTCCTGAAAATGTTTTGTGGAATTGATATCTAGAGGTGACAAACTATGTTGGGCAGTGACTGTTTTTGGTTCTATGGTACAGCCATCTTTTAGATCATCAGAATCATTTAACAGTTGGTGGGTTTTTAGCAAGCCATCAATCTCAGAATTTTGCCATTTTAGCTCAATCTGTGTTGACCGCATCTCTGTTGTGTGTAACACCTGTTCTACTCTATCCACAGATGGGATGGTGGCTTCTCTATAACTAGCATCTTCCTCAATAATAAGATCCTTTTCATGCAGACTTCTCAACAGGTGGTCAATTTCAGCATGTAAATCTGCATTGTCACATATCTGAGACTGTAGCTGACTGACTAGACTGATGATGGTTGGCTGTTCCCTAGGTTGGGTTGCTTGCTGCTCATTCAAAGCCAGCAATGGGTCGCCATCATCTCTTAAATGCTCCAGCTGGTCGGCAAGGTAAGAACACTGCTGTTTCAAGCGATCGACTTGTTCAATGTATTGCAAACTCATCAATTCTTGTTCCTCCACCAATTTCGTCTTTGTTTCATTCAATTCCAACTTCAAACGTTCCACTTCCTGTTCGTGGATCTCGGTAATGTTCTTGATGCGACTCTCATGTTCCAAGGTGATGTTACGCAGTTCAGTTTCATACTCAGCATCCAGCTGAGTTCTCTCAGCCTCCAGATCGGTTATCAGATGTTGCAATTGTTGAACGGTCTTCTTTAGGCTGGTCATCTCCTGCTGATATTGGGCATGGAGGTCTTCCTTCATCATGGCCAATGATTCTATGGTCTTGATGTGCTCGCTCTCAATCTGACTTACCTCCTTCTCGTGTTCATGTTTCAAGTGTTCGGCCTCAGAGACAACCTGGTCAAGCTTGCTCCGTGATTCATTCAACTCGTCCGTCACTTCTTTCATCTGTTCACTGTAGCCACATCTGTGAACCTGCTCATCTGTGAAAAGTGAATCCATCTTCAGAATGAGCTCCCTCACTTCCTGCTCATGTTCATCTATCAGTGCCTGCTTCTCATCCATCAGTTCGTCGACTTTTGCCAAAGCATCGGCCAACTTTTGTTTCAGCTTTTCGAGCTCATCTTCATAGTTAATAGTTTTGATTGGACTAATATCAGGGGTTAAATCAACTTGATCATTGACAACGATCTGACGTAACTCCTGCAAGTCTGGCTTTTCAATGGGAGAAGAGGAGGCTGCTTTACAAACATGACCTGGCCTTTCAGACATGCTCGACTCAATATGACCTTCGCCATCCACAAAGTGGAAGCTAACAGAACTGTCCCTGATGCTGTCCAACTGTCTTTCTAATTCTACGGCCAACTGCTTGGCTTCTTCATATTGGTGTTGTAATTTGGCCAATTTCTCTTCATAATCAAGTCGGATCTTACCAACATTGCTATCCTCTACATGACCTACTGTGGTGGCATCCTGGAGATCAGTACCCTGTGGCTCCTGGGGTAGTGAAGACTCTTGAGCCTCTAAATGATTGAGTTGTTGTTTGAGCAGAAGATTTTCTGCTGACAGTTTCTCCACCAGTCCGGTAAGACTGGTCACTGACTCCTCCATACTAATTCGGACCAGGACCTTTTCCTCATCAACCATTTGTACTTTTCTCTCAAGTGAGTGAACCATTCCATTCAATTCTCTGATCTGTTCAAACTGTGCTTTGTGTTCCCTCTGCAGAACATCAACATGCTGCCGTAGCTGTTGATGGTCTTGCATTAGGATAGCCTTCTCTTTCTCTGCATCATCACACTGTGCCTTCGCCACTGCCATTTCCTCTACAGCAGTCTGTACGGCTATCTCCATGTTATCAAATCTCGATCTTGTATCGTCTCTGTCGATCTCTGCTCTGTCCTTCTCCTCAGTAACAACCTCTAGCTGACGTTCCAGTCTGACGAGCTCCTCTTTCTGTCCATCCACCAAGAATTCCCAGTCCTTCTTCTCTTCGCTCAACAGTGTTATATCCTTAGATAGTTCCTTATTTTTCTCCCTGGTTTGGTTCAACTCAGTAATCATCCTCTCAACCATATTCTCATGCTCTGATGTCATCTGGTGTACAGTGTTCTCATGTTCCAGTCTCATCAAGTCCACTACCGATTCCCGTTCCTTCTTCTCCTTTCTCAACAGTGCTATATCCTTAGATAGTTCCTTATTTTTCTCCCTGGTTTGGTTCAACTCAGATATCATCCTCTCAACCATATTCTCATGCTCTGATGTCATCTGGTGTACAGTGTTCTCATGTTCCAGTGTCATCTCCTCTAAAGTGTTCTGGTGATCAGAGGCCATTTTCTGAATGGAGTTTTGATGTTCTGTCTGAAGTTGGAGCATATTCTCTGAATACCTGATATCAGCCTGCTGCTTATGTCGTATGACATCCTCCACATTTAGTAAAACGTCATGAATCTCCATTTTGACTGCTTCAACATTCTCAGCATATAGCAGTCTTAGCTTTCTAAGTTGATCACTAAGTTTGGTGATCAAAATAAGATCAGCACCAGTGATCTGTAATCCACTCTTATCAACTGCAGACTGGTCCCGACTTCGGACCTGTTCTTGTACTTGCTGTTTTTCAGCTCGGACATGTTCAATGCGAGAACATATGTCACTATGCTGCATCTGCACCATCTTGAGAACATCATCAGCACCACCTGCTTGTAACTTCTCCATTAAGCTAGTGATCCTCACCTTCTCACCAAAACAATCTTGTAACAGCACCTCAGTGCTCTGAGTTTCCTCCATAACCTGCTCCAGACTCTCTTTCCATTGATGCCACTCCACTCGCATCATTTCTAGTTGATCTGCCACCATATTTTTCTCACCAGAAATAACATCAAGACGTTTCTTTAGATCAGCATTTTCATAGCTGATAAGATCGAGCTGTTGTTTTGTCTCATCCCTCTCCAAGACGAGTTGTTTTAGTTCCGTGAGATCTTGATCTCTCTCAGCCAAAATCTCATTCATTCTTTGTTCTGTATTCTCATTCTCCCGTCTATATGTGTCGCTTACAAGCTGTTGATGTTGGGTTTTTTCCATCAGTTGTTGATTCATTCCATGGACAGCATTCTCCAAAGAGTCATTATACTGTTGTCTCAGTTGCTCTAGTTGTTGTTGATGCTGTGATGATATCTCTTGCAGTGTGTTCTCATGTTGTTGTTGCTGCTGCTGCAGTTTGGTTTCAAATTCATGCATCACTACTGTCTGATGCTGACCAACTAAATCGGCTGCCTCTTCCTGCTGCTTCACCATGACATCTAGCTGTTGCTTCACTATCCCCAGCTGCACACAACTGTTATCATATTTTTTATGCCAGTCTTTAATTTCCTGTTCATGATGTGCCTTCACAGACTCCAACTGCTGCTTAGCTGTTGTAATGTGCACTTCCAGCTGTTCAATCCTCTGTTCATACCCACTAATTTTGTGCCTGGCCTCCTGAAGGGTGACATTTAAATCATTTACCTCTTTCTTCAATCGGGAACAGCTATCACATTGTAACCTCTTCTCCAAATTCTCCAAAGTGGTGGAGGATGACTGCAGCTCTAGCAGTGTCTCCTGCTTTTCTGTAAGCAGCTCATCAACCCGACACTGAAGACCCTCAACCTGTTCTCTGTAGCGCATGTTCTCGGTGGTCAGCATACCTATCTGAGCAGAGAGGTCTGCATTGGAGATGTTCTGCTCACTGAGCAGCAGATACTGGCGTTGCCATGTGTTCACTTGCTGAGAGAATTTATTTCGTTCATCAGTCACCTGCTTCAACTCGCCCTTCAGCCGGCTGATCATTCCGCTGTACAACTCCGACATTTCTTCCTTCACTCTGACCATCTCCGCTCTGTAGGTCTCATCCAGTCTCCTGTGTCCGTCGTGATGCGATACTTCAATATCCTCTTTCAGTTTCCGTATCAGATCATTATTTTCCTGGTTTATTCTCACCAAGTTAGCATTTTCCTGTTCTAGTATATTCATGGCCTGTTTGTTTCTATATTGTTCCTGTTTTAATGCAACATATTCCTCTAATTTCTCTTGCATGTCTTCGCTTAGTGTAACTGGCTTGTTTTGTTCTATTTTCAGCATCATTATAGACTGGTCCCTTTGTTTTATGGCTTCCTGCAGCAGCAACAGGTGTTGATCCTTTTCCCTGTTGGAAGCTTGCAGTGCCAGAAGTTCATTTTTGGCTTCCAACAGCACATCTAATGGTACACCAGTTTCACCTGTAGGCTTGTGCAACCACTCACTGGTCTGAAATAACAGCAATAACTTAACACCTAATGATCCATAATATTTAGGTACGTTCTGATATCAAACTCTAGTAGTTACAATACTGTTAGATACAGAGCCACCCAGCTTCAGAATCTCAATTAAAAAATACAAAACAACATTTGGAAATGATAACTCCACAAAATAATTTACATCATTTCTCAATTAATCGAGTAAATTAAACTCCATTTGTTTAAGGTATTTATTAACAGAAACCCAAATACTGTCATGATGAAAAAATCTTAGTTAGTATTTGTCATTGCTGCTTCCTTTGACTTGTTATTTAATTAAATTGAAATTGACTGATCTGTAACTGGAGCCAACATAAATTACCTGACTGGAATTGATAAGTAAAAAATAACTTGGATTTATAACTTTGAACTAAAACCATGTTTTATCCAGTGATCACAAATGAAAGTTTTACAAGTAGTTATCACCACAGATCATCCCTAAACCAACACTTGTTCCAGTGGTTATGTTACAAAAGAGAATGTGGACAATGAATCAATCGAGGTATTAAGTCAAATTCTTGTTTTTATTAACAGAAGTAAAAGAGGTACCGTAGATCCCGGCCATTAAGCCGAGACTTTGTGTCAACATTTTGACCCTTATTTTTGGGGGGTCAGCTTAATGGCTGGTGCTTTTCAGTGTCAAGAAATCCAGTCACTGAGAGAAACGTTTTCAGTGTGTTAGCAGCCGTCTAGACGCTAATGACCTAGGTCCAAGTCTAGATCTAGATGCAAATGGACATCAATCGTTATTTTGATTTAAACTCATGCAGTCATGGAGTGAAAATAGATGTGAAACAAGTTGATGATAATTATACATGGCTTTATAATGAAAATCAATATTTATATGTAGAATTATCTGATTTTTGTAATTATGGATAACGTTGACTCAGTAGCAGCATTTCACGAAGGCAGGGCCGGTAACAGGACAACTCGTACCCAAGACATCCCATACCCAAGAGCGTCGTATCTCATTCGTTTGGCGACACAGACATTAGGGTGTCCCCACATACATATTTTGTATAGGCATATTTATATTAATAACGGGATAATTACTGATTAATAAATTTATTTTCAATAGAGTTATAGTTACTAATTGACCTCATATACCGGTAATTTACAATTACATTGTCTTGGTTATTGCCGTGTGAGTGACCAAAACGTACCATTAAAGGCTCACTAATATCATATTTATGTTTAATTACTTCTAAGCCATTGACTTCTTATACGGTTCATTGAATATTTAATCACGCCATTAATTTAAGTTTGAGGTCCTATGTATACGCTAACAGTTTGCGCAAGAGATGGTTATAATTTGCCTTGACATATTGACAGTATACAGAACACATTGTCATTGGTAGGAATAACGAATTATGAAAACAAAATTATTTTCTGTCTCCGGACTTGATGTGATTTGGTCATATACAGTCTGGCTCAGCAATAATGCTGTGACTGGTTCAACTACAAATTTCATGGACTGCAGAGAGCAACAGTTGTCTTCAAATGATCAACCTGTGATTGGTTTTGTGTAATGGATGGAACTAGTGACATGAAGCAACCTTTTGCTTGGCTATTTCCTCACATGTACCCCCGCCCCTCCCCCCATAAT
The DNA here is from genome assembly GCA_025642065.1 of Paralvinella palmiformis. Lineage (NCBI taxonomy): Eukaryota > Metazoa > Annelida > Polychaeta > Terebellida > Alvinellidae > Paralvinella > Paralvinella palmiformis. The sequence continues at coordinate 225,229 of JAODUP010000612.1, forward strand.
CACATAATTTAGGAAAGTTAATTAATACTTGAACGTACTTTTTTGAGTAGTTTACTAGCTTCTGCATCCTTGACAAACAACAAATGAAAAGACAGATATAACTATTAATTGAAGTAACTTTTATGTTGCTATTAGTGCTGAAACCTTAATAACAAAAGTAATGAGCATGTACAAATTATGTTTTGGGATAAACAGTAAAATCAGCGAAGACGTCTATGATAAAGGGCTCATGATATGAATGGATTTTTAGATATCTCTTATGTTCTCACAATGTTTCCATTGGTTTTATTAGTGGTCAAAAGCAACATTGATATTGTACCACCAGGTTTTTGGACACTTGATTTAAAACTCTACAATAATTAATATTTTTTCTCTAGAAATTAAATATCGTATTAAGAGTGTATTTGTGATCTTTTATCATTCTTTTAGTATAATATTAGTTTTGTGTGTGTGTGCATGATTCAGGATTAACTTAGAAGTGTTCGAGTTCAACATTTTAACCCAAAAATGGCCATTATTATGTATTCAACTTAAATGGTCCTAAATCTATTAACTGTTTTTACTTGGTTTCTGAAATATCTAAAGAAAGTATGCAAGCTCTTTGTACTTTAACAAGCATACAGTCTAGCAATCATGTTTCAAGAAACATTCGTGGCAATAATTGCATGGCATGGTATGTGACTAAAATGGTGAGATTGTGCTTCACCACAAATTCCATGAATAGACACTCTATTTATTGCTGGAACAAGTCCATGTTTTATCACAAACCTAGTATAGTCCCATTGTTATTGATGTTCATTGCTTATATTTTGTGTTTGAGAATTGACCATACTCCAATATTTGATGGCAAAAAACTGACTAAACACTGGAAAACCATAGGGTGTTGGCACCTCTGCTTACTATATTATACTAGTAACAAGACAACATATTTTAGACAAGGTTGCCCGTCTTAATGCGTTATACCAGTAGCAAGTCAACAAACACAGACGATTTCACCTCTCTTAACAGTTCTACATTATACCACTAACCATACAACAATTAGATACAATTACCTCTGTTAATATGTTGTACTAGTGGCCACACAACAAACAATATTACATGTCTTACCTGTCTCAATTGTTCCTGCAAGATATGTACTTGTTGGCTCAGCTGACTTGCCTGTTCTACATACTCAGCTTGGAGTAAATCTCTGTTTTCTGTTACTGACTGTAAACTGACTGAGAGATCTTCAATTGTTTTGTCCTTTTCACTCAAAATACATTCTAATTGCTCTACCTGGAAGATAAAATCACATTTTAAAATGTCCTTTTCAAAAAAGAATGAAAACATTTTCAAACCCACAATAAACACCATCAAAAGTATACTGTGATATTTGATGTGTTAGATGATTGAATTTAAAACAGACGTTATCCCACTTAAATATGCCATGAATTAAAGGAACAAAATGGAAAGATTATTATGATTAAAAGAAAGGTCACACAGACAAACTAATTTGGTGTCCGTTTAATGAGTGAGTGAGTAATTTCATTAGCCTTGGAGCTGATCACACACGAGACATATACCGTATATACTCGTGTATAGGCCGCACTTTTAATACCACGAAATCGCCACCAAAAGCAGGTGCAGCTTATACATGGGTCAGATTAAAAGGGAGGGTAATATCTGGCATAATGTAGGGGGAAATACAATAATATTGTTTTACAACATTAATAAGGAATATATGAACAACGAACAAATTAATTAGGTGTATTTTCGTTGTTGTCTTTCGAAGCCAAACTTAATCTTGATAACCGCCAGTGAGTAGTGTGGTGTCGGCCTGTTGTAAAGTAATAATTTATGGGTTATGTAGTCAGGGTCAGACTGTCGCTGGTACCAAGGCCGTCTGGGAACGACCAGCACATGATTTATTATATAAAAGTGTCAAATGATCCAGATCGCAATTAATCTGTTTGATGCACAGGGATCCAGAAAGCACAGGAATTCAGTAAAGTATGACAATCTGATCCTACAAAAAGTGTAGGTCCAAATCGGCTGTGATACAAAAACGGCCGCACTATGACCAATATGGCCGCCTCCATAAACTGTTAGAGGCAGATTTAATTTTTGGTCTATCTAAGACATGTCATTACTATTGAAATGTGTGAGCGTGTGTAATTGAATGGAACAGCAAATGAGACCACACAAAGAATGACCATAGCAGGGTCCCAAATACCTTAAAAATAAAGGTGGCCCTTCCAAATTTTTACTGGCCCTTCTATATTTTCTTAGTTTTTGGGGCTGGCATGATACATTTATCTACAAATAACAACAGCATGTATGTCCTGTTGTGATGGCATTACATTTCAGTGCATGTACAAGAGGATGGAGCCCAATATGTATATCCTATATTGTGTATCTGTTGCCAAATAAATGTTTGTATTTGTTTGTACCCCAACATTAATCTCGCTATGAAGACACCAAGATCATGTTAGATAAATTCTATATTTACTTCACACACCACATTGCCAGAAATTAGTAGACTCTATCATCACCAAGCAATATAATTGTATTTTTCAATGAGCTCAGAGTTCTCATCCTCCAAATCATCTGCTGATTCAGAATCTGGTGTATCATCTGCATCAACTACAGCAGACACAAAGTCAGTGGATTCGCCAGTTGTAATGACTGGCTCTGCTGCATCAGACAACCTGAAGTGGCTGTTGTTATCTATTGTCACACAGTGGGTGAAAACGGCCTCTCTCAATATAACTATAATTGCACTTGTATAATCATAAATTAAATTTAGCTGATTGAAACACTTCCGTGAAACCCGAGATTTAATTTCAGTAAATGAATAGGAATTCTGTATCTTTTCAGGATATTACAGATCCTTTCCTATGCGAAATAGTTCACCTTTAGACACCAGAAGCTACAGGGTTTCCATGAATTCCATATTACAGGATTGAATAATGACCTACTAAAAAAGATTATCACCTTTTTTTCATATGTTTCTTTATTCTCCATTAACTGGTCAGTATTCACTAAAGACACCTTTTCTCCACTCTCTGTATTTTGGCTAGCCACCTGCAAATATATCATCATAAATATACACACAAGAAGCTGATTAATGTGTGAATGTTTAGGTTCAGACAATAAAATCTATAAACGAATTGTAACCATAGATTTTAATTATGTGGGCCCAAATTAGCCACAGTTACACAATAAAGATGAAAGGCAAAATTATACATTCTGTCCATTATGCTTGTCTGTAGATGTTCGAAATTAATTTAACCAAATGATATAACCATAATGCCCTCTTCTTTTCCATTATCTCCCCTGCTTTAGGATGAAGCAAGTTACTCGTCAAAAGCCATATGTATCATATGATGTTTCAACTCTACGGTTCATAATGCAGAGAATTTATTGGCTTACAATCAAAGCATCCAGACATTTTTACTTCTGCTGTGCACAGTATTAACCTGGCTTATATTCAGATTAACAAGATGATATAAAACTATGGGGGAAATGCTTTTTTTAAAACTTTTATACATAAGAGTTATTGTATACAAAAACACTGCTTTTAATTGTTCAAATGCACATTACTTAACATAAATTTATATTGGCCATAAAATTAAGCTTAAATATATACTTAGTTTCTCTAATCAGACATTCTCAATGTATACTGATTGTAGCTCTGTTTTACATCACTTATCTGCCAATTCAATAACCTAATAAAACATTCTGGTCAATCAAAAGAGCAAATCAATAAGGCATGGGGTAACTGATAATAGTATTAGTAATTGAGTGTAATCAAGAAATTGAGTCCTATTCTGATAAAAAATTGAAATTATAATCAACCACTCTCTCAATATAATCACAACTGCAATTCTATGAAGAAATACAAAATTTAGTTGATTGAAACACTTCTTTGAACGCGGAGATTTCAATTCAGTATCTTTTCAGAATATCACCGATTCTAGACTGACTGATACAGAGACGTCATCAAATAGGTGACATATCCATTCAAGTACTGCCATGCTCAGTAAATGATATTGTCATTTTATGTCGACTATAACACTAACAAGCCACACTTTTCACAGTTGTTGTGATAGCAAAAGGCTGCTCACATCAATGGGTCACTTTTAAAGACATGATCTTGCTGAAATTTGTTAAAAATATAAGCATTTAAAATATGAAGCAGTCAATTATTGATTCTTATATGGATATACAATTCAATAAACTACATATCTTAAGCAGAAAGAAGGAAGTTTCCAAGCACTGGAGAGCAAATCAACAACTATATCTGTCATAAATGCCTGGTTATTTCCAAAGACACAACCTGTATAATACTGTCACTTGACTAGGCCCCAAGGTGTATTTAATGTGACAGTTTCTATGTTGTCTGAACAACTCTAAACATCGAATCAAAATAAAAAGGTCGCCCAAAATGTACAACTCTAAACATCGAATCAAAATAAAAAGGTCGCCCAAAATAAAAGGATTGCATCCCGCTGCCCACAACAGATCCCCATTTTAAAACTGAGCCCATAAAAATGACAGGAATCTCAGTAGCTAGTTATATGTGGATGAAAATCTGATAACTCTTAATAATAAAGATAACTGCTATAATATCTATTTAGCTCACCTGAGACGAGAGCTGTACTTTGAGTTGTTGGTTTTCCTCAAACAAACTGTCTACTGCCCTTTCCTTTCCATATATTGTTTCCTCAAGTTCTGTGATGTGTCTAAATGCATCCTTCAATTTGGCCAAAATGTTTGAATGTTTCATCAAAGACAAACCGGATCCATCCTAATTTAATTGGAACGATTACTACTTGGTTATCAAGTGTGATGATAGCTTTTGAAATGTACTAACAAGCACATACACACAAAATTATCTCTACTTTATTTTACAATGAACTGCTTTACAAAAGAACGTTTCAAATAATATGCATTAAATATAAATTAATTAATCAATCAGTGAATTAATTACAATTTGAACCCTACCTCAATAAAGAAATTATTATTGGTAACAATTAAACATATTTGTTTTTACATCAGCATACACTAATAACTACTTAATATAAATAATGACAATTAAGTAACAATGTGAGATAACTAACACATGTCATCATTTTTACATATCCTCACCTTATCTGTGCCTCCTTCATCATTCTGAAAGCAAATTACAAAACACAAATTACAACCTCATAACAAAGCCAACAAATTCCACAATAATAATCACGAAATATACCTGATATCATAGATATAGGGAAATAATCCAAATTACTGGAGGCCGCCATTACGGCTGCACAGGAAGCCAGATTCGAAGGCGGGAAGGAGAAAACTCAAATGCTCTGACATCACATCAGCACTCTCTAGACTGACATGGATTATAGTTTCTCTTGAGCATTAATTTCTGAGCGATTTAGAATCATCTTCCTCTTGTAATGTCCCTTTTGGCTCAAATTGATATGGTTGTATGTCATTCATGACGTTATTTTAACAAGATAATTATGTTATGTTCTGGAATAATTCTTTGCTCACATTAGTTTACATGTTTTTGTATCGGTTCTACAGAATTCCGGTCAAACTGCTGCATGCAAGTGATGTCAGCAATCAGGAGCTTCCAATCTCTGTCTAGCTTCAAAATGGTGGCACCCACAGGCCATTAAAAGTTGATTAATCAGCACTTTGAACTAGATTATTAAATATGTGGGTGATCAAACGTTTACATATTTTGACATAATTATGATATTTGTGAGCATAGCTGTATTAGACCTGAAAATTACAAATGAAGGTGGACTACCCTTTAATTTTGATCAATGAGACTTACATCACTAGCAAATTCCACATCACTGAGACTCATAACTGATGATGTTTCACTGTCTGTGACATCTGACATCTCACTGTCTGTGGCATCTAATCTGTTTGGGTCTCCATCATCTCTCCTCTTCTTTTTACGAGATCGCTTCTTTTTAAAGGCTGCCAACTACATAAGACAAAACAATATTGAGTAAACTTTATAATTGCCTATTAATCGTTTCCTACCTGTTAATATGTACAATAATTAATCGTATAAACTAAAGGATTGTTTTTTGAATACTTGTTTTACAAACCTGCCGACCACAGCTGAAACTCATCACTGGGAAACAAAATTTACTTTTATTCTTTTTATTATTATTTTCCCGCCGACCCGCCTTGGTTTTTTCCTTTGAATTGTTTATTTTGACATTAAAAATACATCATTTTAATGAAAGCAAATGAATACAGAATGTTGAAAAGGAAGATGCTTGAAGCATTGCTCATACAATGCATCCACCCTTAACATAACATTAAAAACATTTGTGACAAATTTAAAAATAAAAAGATGTGGAACTTTAGCACTTTTCCCCTGGTAGCTACTACCGTATATACTCGCGTATAAGTCGATTTTTTTTGGTAGTGAAACGGGAGCTCCCAGAAGCACCTCGACTTATACGCCCGACATAGTTACTACGAGCTGATGGAAATATTTTTTTGGCCATCCTGGACACACAACACTACAGAATTCAACCCAATAATCAGTCAGAATCAAATCGTCACATCGCTGCCTACTAAATCATTATTATTCAATAAATAACATTTAAGTTTCACCAAACTGTTATTTGGATATCACAAACATGCCTGGGTCTTTATATAAAAATACTTTATAGTCAGGCGTTGTTACCAACCAGCACTTCCAGATGTGCTGTGTAACAATGAATTAATAACACTTGCAATCAGGCGTGTTTGTGTGAGCCAAAGTTGTAAAAAAATCTCTGCCTACTAATCTTATCCAATAAATAACGATTAAGTTTCACCAAACTGTTATTTGGATCTCACAAACATGCCAGTCTTTGTGTAATAATAGTTGATAGTCACGTACCATTAACTACCAGTACCTCCAGATGATTAGCAATACTATAGAAATCACTGTTCACATTGCGTGTTTGGTGTGACAAGTTTGTTTATTAGTTATAACATCAAAACGAAATCCGCGCGCGCGTGTGGGTGTGTCGCTGCCGGTGAAGAAATTGATACTGATATATTTACCATACACTTGCCAACACCATGAGTTTGAAACGAAAGGAAAATTCGTAGGATGCACAGTTTAAGTTAAAAGTCATTAAGTTTGCTGAAGAAAACAACAACTCTGCTGCAGACAGACATTTTGCTGTTAGTGAAAAACTAGTGAGAGACTGGAGAAAGCAGAAGAAATATTTATTTGAAATGCCGAGGACGAAAAAGGCAAAACGTTATGGAGTTAGTCCATACATCAAATTAAAAACAGCTTTGAATGACTGGGTACTAGAGTATCGGCACAATAGATATATTGTCACCAAAATTATGATACGCATACAGGCTATCAAGATTACTTTGGACAAGCAATATGAGATGTTCATGGGGAATGCGTTGCCGAAACTGAGGATGTGGTGGACAGCGACGGCTATGGTGATTACTATGATGATTCTGTTGCTACATGTGAGATTCTGGATCACAACTGGGTCAGCTTTTTCGCGGATGATGACAACGATTCAGATTTTGAGGGATTTTAAACCAATACTATAAAATGTCTGAAAAACCTAGTTTTGGTGTATAACACGCAGGAGAAATCAGGATAATCTGCAGCTGGACTTGTGCATAATTTTGTCCGTAATTACTTACAACAGTACACCCTCCGTGTATGACAGTGTGATACAGATTTCATAATTGCTTTGATGTTGCATTTAATAAACAAACTTCTCTCAATTGTGAGCAGTGATTTCTATTGTTTTTCTTTTAAAAAAAGACACATTTAGTTCTGGTGTATAATGCGGAAATTACGGCAATTAACCTCGACTTATACGGTGAGCATAGGCCTGAGGAAAAATTACAGGGTCAAAAACCGATCTCGACTTATCTGCCGGCTCGACTTATACGCGAGTATATACAGTAACCTAAAATAACTTGATTACTTTAGGGGAGAAGTGGGGAGGTTCTACCACCTTACACTTCAATGGTTTTATTTTAGTATACATGATACAGCAATCTGCAAGAAGTACTTCTCTGCTGGTCCCTCAATGTTTAATGTTCCTAATAAGGCATTGATCACGTGATTGATGACCTAATTCAATGTTGTAAAGGTTATTTATATAAGAAAAATGGCTGGAGTGGAAGTTAGACCACAGTGCGGGGCTTGTCTTGTTGAAATTTGGGGTAGAAACCCCTGGCTGTTGCCTACTACTGGGCACAGCCAAACACACACAGTGGAAGCGGATCATCCACATGTATATATATACATAGTGTAGACTTTTGAAATGTTGATATCTATCGACAAAAGTCTGAATTTTGATACGACCATTTTCAGTAACTAATTGTTTTTGGTGACAAATTACTTCAAAGTAAACACAAAACAATTATTCAGTGACATTGATGTTCCAGCTTAAAACTATTAAATGTAATCATTAAAGAATAAGGTTTTAATGTTGTGATCGATTCTCCCCACCTGGCCGAACCTCCCCACTTCTATATCTTTTTGAAACAATAACAAATCGAAATACTTCCTATAACTAGGTATTAGCTCAATGGTTTTGTTTGGAAAGATGGTGACTCATGCCAGTGCTAACAGTAACATATCTATTGTTTACTCTTCACTGAAGATTAACAACAAAAAGAAAATAATAAAGGCCGAAGAAAGCAAAACTATTGGAGAGATTGTCAAATCCGAACTAACAGAACGATATATTATATAAAGCATCATCTAACAAGGCTAATGTTACTACTATCTTATCTCAAACACACAATGCATATTATTCAGTAAATACCATATTGTGGTTTTCATGAATTTCTAATCTGCTTTTTCACAGGCAATGGAACAATTTAAATATTGATCAAACATATGTACAGAAATACAATATATACAAAAATACAAGGTTATATGGCACTATGATAAATCACGGTTTAAAACTATTAACAGTTATAATTCTTGGTCATTTTCACTATAAATCTGCTGAAAAGTTTTGCATATCATAAGCCATACATCAATATTCAAACACAGGTTTAAGATTTTCCATTAGTCAGGGTCCAAAACAAGGAGAAACTACTATAAGTATAAGCTATAGTACAAGTAGTAAACATTTAGTATGAGCTGAACTGTATAGTATAAAACACAGTCATATACCAAGTGGCAATTGATAACGCAATTACTGTTATTCATGTCAAGTTAAAATTGCTGAAAATGAAGTCAGTGGGATAACATGTTCACAGAATATAAGATGGGAAAAGGTTAATTTAATCACCAATCAGTGGTTTTGTTAAGAAGTAAAGTAGGCAGGGAGGGCAATGATAAAGTGCCAGGGTCAGATATGGTTAGGCCTCAAGGCCCTACAATAGCACAGAGCTGTGTCTCAGAAAGTAGCCGGGTCTCTAATGCAATCATGATTACTTAAATTGTGATAGCAATCGTAATCACTGTATGTTGAAGTAATTGTAATTTCCCCATGCCTGGAAAGAACAAAAACTAGATAATCAAGTATAATGAGTACATGGACCATGAACCTGACACCAGGGTTGGGTTTATGACACGACAGTGTCATAAACCCACCATAAATACCTTTATGACGTCATATACCATCGTAAACCTTTATTCACTATATTTTGTGCTTTACATTTTTGTAGCTTTCACTTTTGATCTATTTTGCTTAGAACCAGTTGTGGATTATCATTATATCAGAATTAGTATATTTATATATTACAAAAATGGATGTAAAATAATATGTTATGTTGGTCTCTCTCTTATATTTTTTCCAATTCAGTAATAACTAAAATAATTTGGTGGTCTCTTTCATTCAGTAGCCATAACAGACTCTCACATCTTTCAAAAATGTACAATTGAATCAGTCTATTTGATATGTCCATCATCAATAATCTAAATCACAAAGTCTTTGGAGGATCCTGTGACAAAATACCAGTTTGGCTGTTTTCTCATGAAACTAATCATGTGTAACTATTATTTAATCATTAATGTGAAAGCTATAAGATGGATTAACAGAATCAGAGTACCAGATATATTGAGCTCTTGCCACATGGATGATCAATAAGTGAAGCCACTGTCAATGCATGGTAAGCCACAGATAAACATCAACACCAACACAAGAGACCAGTGTCTTGCTTGTTATTCAATTAATGAATACTGTATATAATCGTGTATAGGCTGCACTCGGTCTTAGGACCAATAACCCCCCGAGTCGAACCTGTGTATAAGATGCACTGAAATCTGCTAATTTATTCAAAACCCCAAAAGAGCATAATTTGGTAATAATGCTGGGTCAATTTAATCCCAGGCCGTTTTCGTTTCGCAGCTAATTTGGACCTACAATTTTTCTAGGATCAGGCTGTCGTAATTTTCTGGATTCCTGTGCATCAAACAGATTAATTGTGATCTGGATCATTTGACATATCTAGATAATAAATCACCATGTGCTGGTCATTCCCAGACGGCCTTGGTACCAGGGAGAGTCTGACCCTGACTATGTTACCCATAAATTATTACTTGACAACAGGCCAACTCCACACTACGTCTGCCAAAATATCCATTTAGTGATGATTACATCTTTAGACTTCAAACGTGCAACAAATTCTTAAATATAGAGTGACTGGGACTTGTTAGCATGGCAGATAGCCTGGTTGGATAATCTTAGCAACTATATAGGAATTATAATCATCAGGTAACTAGTTATTTCTGTAGTCATGCCTACGTAATGGATGAATAAACAGTTACGTGTTGTTACAAAAACCAAATACATGTGATCAATCCGAACATCTAAAGATCATGGGCCGATATTGTTGCCCATTAAGCAGGCAACCTTGGAGGCCTGTGAACTTTACACTTTATGGTCACGTCACTAATTAGAGCATCGGATTAAATAGTCATGGTGGTTATCAGGATTAAGTTGGCTTCAAAAGACAACATTGAAAATACAACTAATTAATTTTTTTTTTGTTCATACATTCATTATTAATGTTGAAAAACAATATTATTGTATTTCCCCCTAAATTATGCCAAATATAAGCTTCCCTCTTAGTCTGACCTGTATATAAGACGTACTTGCTTTTGGTGGTGATTTTGTGGTATCAAAAGTGCAGCCTATACATGAGTATATACGTTGGTTCTATTAAATTAGGCTGCCCCCTAAGCTCTAGAAACAAATGGCAGACTAATCAATTCAATTGATATTGGCTACAAACAATACCAGTGTATGATTAACATAGTCTAACAATCAGGCCCTAACTTATTGTATAGTAATTTTAATATTACAATATTATATTAATAATTTAAGCCATTCTAAAAACTACTTTTCAGGTATATCTCAGAAAAAATATGTCACAAATTTGTTGGCTATGGTTTTGACAGGTGCATGGACAACTCGCGGGCCGAGTTGTCAAAGACAACCCGTCCCCGGAAAAAGATATGTAAATTAGGTAATTAATATTCGCATTGAATTTAACAGTAACTTATCGTATCTTAACAGCAGAGCATATAAAAACGTTGTGACTTTTTATGTTTAATAGCGAAGGCTTTTATGCAAATCATACCGAAGAGTTGTGGTAGAAATAACAATAATTCTGAGGATATCACCATACTGTTTGGAGCCACTTTTGGGTTAAATAGAATTAAACCATTTCAATATACACAAATCTAATACGCAGTAGCAAATCACCAGACATATATGTACATAGCCCAACTCAAACTAAATACTGGATATGGGCCAATTAACTATCTATCAATCAATTGATAAAAACCATGGTAATTACCCAGTTTCTGCCAATATGGCAGAAATACTTTTTCCCCAGGGAAGAAATGGCAGAAACTAAATTTGGGGAAAACTACAGTGAGCTCCGGTGGCCTAGCGGTTAAGCACCCGGCACTTGGTGCCAACGGTCGCAGGTTCGAACCCCGCAAGAGGTCGAAACTTTTCCAGGGATTAATTTCTCGGCTCACTACATCGTGGGTGGCTGACCACGTTAAATGGCGCTGCCGTCTCCTCTGAATTATTTAAAATAAAGGGGGACGTTAAAAACCCTCTGATGACGTAAAACATTCTGGCAGTGACCACCCTCAGGGTATTTCGGCTCCATCTTTCCGTACTGCTCCCCTGTGAGTGGTGGGGGGAGGAGATTTCTCAACCACTCCAACATAGAGGCTGTGCTGAATAAGCGACAGCCTGGGGATTCTCCCCGAACAACAAAGCCAAAGCCAAGCCTTGGGGAAAACTGCCATGAAAATACACAATTAATAGAGATGTTAACAGTTTAAAACCAATATACATAAGCATAAGTTATTTAATTATAAATCTTGTCCACATGCCACATACTTATTTAAAGTGTATGTCAATAATTCATCACATTTAAGATTGTGAGATAAATTAGTTCTGGCATCTGTGCAGTGATATACATTATAATGCTGAATAAATTTGATTTTATAATGTCTGCTTTGTTATGCAAGGCAACATAACACTATCAAATACCCAATCAACTATGAGGAAGGTGATGGTGTTTTTTGGGTCATGCTTGAATGATCTTGAATACTTACTGGCAACATCAAGTCTGTAGTAATAACTACAGGTATGTATCACTGTGAAGAGATGCTGCTGTGTAATAATACTAATAACATTTACCCACTGCTGCATATTAAATATACAGCAGTGGGTGAGTGGTCTATGATTGTTATTACACCATAGCATAGGGAAGTATCTGCACTGCCTAGTTATAATATGGTAGATAGGCTTCATATTGACTAGATTAATGTGACACTGATGGGGGTTATCAATCTCAACATATTAGTTAGTTATTCTTGAGCAGATATGTTGGCTGATCATCAGTAGTATAAATTCGCATGGCTAGTGATAATATCATCATTTACATATACTCTCTTGAGGTGCACATATGACATACAAATTTATACTTTGTAAATGTTGATTATTATGGCTGGACAAATTGCTTTATCTTGAAGTTTTGGAGTGTTATTTTACACATTATCACATAGCATTCAACATGTTCAATGGAGGCAGACCACAAGATTCTATCTGGCAGCACTTTACTTCTGTAATGGTGGCAGGAAAAGACTATGCAAAGTGCAATATGTGTAATAATCAGCAACGTGCCAAAGCTTATCACCTCAAAGTACATTATATCAAGTGTAGTGTTGTACACCAGTTACCAGAGGCTGAACTCATTCCTGATCGACCCATAATGAGAAAAAGGAAGAGATCTCCATCACCACCACTAGCTAAATGCCAAGCTCACTCCATGCTGATCATTTCTGCTCAGCAACACATGAATACTCATATTGTGAAGACCTCCTTACAAAATCGACTTGGAGGTTGCAAAGTTATTCTATGCTTGTAACATTCCGTTCAATGTTGCTGAACATTCACAGTTTAAAAAGGTCATGAATATGCTGCGCAATGGTTATCAGTCACCAAGTCACAAACAAATTGCCGGAAATCTCATCGACTCCGTTTATGATCAACTTTGAAGTGACATGAAAAAACTCATTGACGGCAAGACAGGCACACTAGTACAAGACAGCTGGGGTAACATTCACAACGAGCCTATCATCGCCAGCAGTCTACAGGTCGAGGGTAAATTGTATCTGCTGGACAGTCATCCCACTGGATCCATGATGAAAACCAGCGAGAACTGTAAGACTTTGTGTGAGGAATCCTTCCAAAAAGCCAAAGACATTAATAACTGTTTTTCAAAAACTATTTTGTTAAACAGATCAATAAATTAATAATTAATATGACATAAATATCTATACTTTGCAAATGCTGAATATTGTGGACTGGACATTATTAAATGGATGAAAACATTAATAATTTCATTGTATCCCTGTACAAATATACTTGGTGATACCATAGCTTACACATGGTTATGATTTGCACCTTAAAATAAACACACCTGGAAGTTTCTCCCCGGCAGAAAGGTATTTCATCCCTTTTTCTCCCCATGGGAGGGGAGAAATGGCGCCAACCCTGCTTTGTAGTCTGTTTTTTTTCAGCACAACTTTTTTTATCTCAATAAAGAGAATCTTTCAATAAGTCTGACTTTCAGTCTGTTTTTTTTCAGCACAACTTTTTTTATCTCAATAAAGAGAATCTTTCAATAAGTCTGACATTCAGGAATTATATTATATTTGTCCGGTGAACATTTGCCTGGTGGCTGTATCATTTATCATTGGGCTGAGCTGTCTCATCTAAAAAATGTGAAGTGTCTATTTATCTTCATTATTCAGAAACTGTAAATATTATTTAATTACACAATGTACAAACATAAAATTTATTTGATGCCGTTAAAATAACATGACAGATACTAAAAACACATTTAGCACACAAACGTTTACATTTATCAGAATATACACACTTCTATCTGTCTGAAAATTAGTACTTTATTATATTGAACATGCTTTTGACAAAAGCCACCAACAATTATCAATCAATTGATATTTGGTCTATCAATCATGCCAGTGTTTGATGTTAGCTCCACCCAACTGATTCGATGTTGCACATTACTACAAGTACAACACACTGTTGTCATATCATTTATCATTGGGTCGAGCTGTCTCATAACGGCTGTCTGGGATTCCTTTTGACAGTTTATGACGCTATCATGTCATAAACCATTATAAACCTGTTTATGACATGATGTCATAAACCCTGGATTAATCCAGGGGTTTTTACAATATTTACAATATGTCAAACCTGACACTGGGTAAAAATTTCTTGTGGAAATCCCTAATTTGTCAGAAATTGTGGTGTTAGTTGTGTTTATATTGTCAAGTGTGTAGAATATTCAATATTGTATTATTTCAATCATAACTAACTTATTTCATTGAACAATTTACTACATTGATATGATGATTAGTGCCAGAGATATCTACAACCAGTCACTTCCTTATTAGAAAATTATAAACAACAATAATTTAGTGTTATAATTTAACAGGACTAGATTAGTAGATAAGATAGTTGCATAGCCATAGCCTAGGCATAGTAGATAACTTTATTAACTAGAATATCTAGACTAGATCTATTCTAGATCTATGATTCTATCCGTCATTTATTCATGATTAGCATAATATTATTATGATTATTTAATATCAACAGGAAAATTATAAACATGACTGTATATATGCCAAAAAAACGTACATCTTCATGACTGTCAACCAAATAGAACATGCTTCTTACCTATTACGGTCCCACTGACAGCGTTTGTGTTGTAGTGACACGTTGACACAAGTCAGATCTAGTTCGGCGTCATATGATTTTTAACAACACTGCACGATACATTACGAAAGTGCATTTATAGAAAATACAAGCGACATACCTTCTCTCTGCCAGCTCTGATCTTTTTGAGTCTTTCTTCTTCGTCCATTTCATTAAATATGCAAGTTTAACAGCCAGTTAATCAAAAAGGATGCAATGTTGGTTTCTGTTCATTTGGTTGTTCTTATTTCCATCAGTGCGTGTCATCGTAACATTCGGCCCATGCCAATCGGCACCACATACTTTCGATACATAGCGCTGAACTAGTAGATATATTACAGTCATGACCAGGGAGGTTATTATTATTATTATTTATTTCATATTCATAAGAATATACTATTACAAAAACAAACTACAAACTTAGTTGAACAAGTAAACCGATAATGAATATGAAACATTGTGTATTTACAGCTAATATGTGCATGTGCAGTATTTATTCTGTGCAAAGTGTATCTATGATCCAATGTCATTCTGAATCATTAAATATGCAGATATTTGGGAAATAATTATTAATATGTATCATGTGTAAAACATAACAGAAACAACACGAGCATAATTAGGTTTTGTTGTTCGGGGAGAATCCCCAGGCTGTCGCTTAATCAGCACAGCCTCTATGTTGGAGTGGTTGAGAAACTCCTCCCCCCACCACTCACAGGGGAGCAGTACGGAAAGATGGAGCCGAAATACCCTGAGGGTGGTCACTGCCAGAGTGTTTTACGTCATCAGAGGGTTTTTAACGTCCCCCTTTATTTTAAATAATTCAGAGGAGACGGCAGCGCCATTTAACGTGGTCAGCCACCCATGATGTAGTGAGCCGAGAAATTAATCCCTGGAAAAGTTTCGACCTCTTGCGGGGTTCGAACCTGCGACCGTTGGCACCAAGTGCCGGGTGCTTAACCGCTAGGCCACCGGAGCTCACTGACCATGGATAGAGCGTGAGACTATTTACCCATGGCTACGGTCATTCTGTGCGGGAGGTCGCAGGTTCGCGCGTTTTTCATCCAGCCAGGCAACTGGCAAGGTTTTCTCTACCGAATATTCCATATATTCTAAATTCAAAATTTATTTAAAATTAGTCTCCGCGGGGAAGGCATAAATTACAGACCATAGGCGTGTCCCTCATTGGAGATTACCAGCCACGTTAAAAACTGTCATTTCGGCCATTATTATATTATTAAACTAAATAACTGGTAAGAAACATAATAATAATTATTGTGGTTAATTAAAGACTAAAAGCTACACTAAGTTGAAATTCAAAGAAATGGAAAATAAAGAACGAAGGCTTAACAACATACACTGATTGGGCTACAGTCGATTAGAAATTACTATGAGTTCAGGATGACTGTGACCCATTCCGAATATTAAAAAAAAATAGAACAGCTTAATTCTGAAACAACAACAAGTAATGAATAATAACAACAACGACAAACTACCCGCTCCATGTTCGTGTTTTACATCGGTGCCAAACTGGGTAAAACATATATGAGGACAAAACTGGGTAAAACATAGATCTATAAGGATAAAACTGGGGAAAATATACTTGTGTGAGGACAAGACACAGTAAAACATTCCTGTATGAGGACAAATCCATCCCGGAGACAGCATAACATGAGCGTTATCAAAGATAGAAGCTACCCATCAAACACGTGACATATAGAAAAAAGGTTGACCTTGGAAAGATGAACCTTTTATCTGTTTGGAATCAACAACAGCTTTATGGTTTTAATTGTTATTCTGGGGTTAGTTTTGTATGTTAGTATAACGAACTCTCCTGAAGGCACACAAACATATACACATGTTTATAAACACCGAATTGCCATTATTTAAACGTTGATATGCTAGACGTGATTGGAATTGACATGTGAGGATAGGAAATCAATGGGTTGCTATATTATGGAAAAATTCCACACAACATTCGGGTAATGGGCTCATTAAATATAAGCTTCATTTAGATACTAGGAAGCGTTGAAAGAAGGCAGAAATTCCTTTGACAGTTTTCCCTTTCTGAGTTTCAATTTAGTTTTATACTGGTCTTGGTGTACTGTCTTCGATGTTGGACTTTTTCAGTAGTTTAAAGTGTTCATGAAATTTAGTTGTATGTGTACAAAGACGTGCCTGTGTAAATGTAGCCAGAATGGCGTTACCTCCTGAATCGTGTCGCTTGGCGAAGAACCATTTCAGTACGTACTACTGGGTAGCGGAATCAGTTTCTAACGTTTAGATACCATACACAGCAATCGTCTGATGTTGGCGATCCTAAAAACACAAGCCCAAACGAAAACACGCGAGTATTAATCCACGAGTAGCAAAAGTTCTTGACCAATGTGGAGTATACCATCTCGTCCCCAGTAGACGTCCCTTCAGCAATCAAGTGATATCCAGGTGTTTGCGGTAGGCCGGATCTAAGGTATACTTTGTTTTGAGCTAGGCCTCTACGTAGGCTCCAATGGCATCCTACTTCGTCTAGGCCAAGTGGCGTGGTATAACAATGTAGATCAGGGAAGTTGGGAAAGAACACGAATATCAACCTCATCCCAGTCTCGTCCACGGAGCTGTCGGGAGAAGAAGGTCTGGCAAAGACCTAACATCTGCTAGATCCGGTGCAGACGCGTCAACAAAATTGTAGGTGGAGTCACAGCTGGTTTACTTATGATTTGGCTGTCGACTAGTTAGCCAGTCGTGAGTCGCCATGGGGAGAAGTTATTCAATGTCAAAGACTGCGACTCATATTGTTTGGGCTAGCCACTCAGCGAAGAGTCGGAAAACGATGGAGTCTATGCTCCCTGGGAGAGCCGCAGTAACTTTCGAAAACTCTCCATGGATCATTCAGCTGATTTTTATCCCACTCATTCAGTTCACGTTCGTCGGATGTTACATATATGAGAATCGATGATTGATTGATGTTTTACGGCCACTTTTGCGCACGAGGTAGGCTAAATGGGCCGAGCGACCTCCGAAGGTAATGAGGCGAAGTGAAAGATGAAACATCCTTCTGACATAACCCGGCCGGAGTTTGAACTCAGGTGCTATCGATTTGTGGTCAACCGCGCTACCAGTTGGGCCATGTACGCGCCCCGACGATTAAGACCAAGGGTTTTCTGACAAATATAAAAGTAGAGGGCATAAAGTAAAAGGATTTAATTTTGGCTGAATGAACAAATTATTTTGTGTTACATCTTATATGGAGTGGTGTCTTCTTTTGTTTTGTATAATAGAAAATTACGTTGTTGTTGTTGTTGTTGTTATTGTTGTTTGTATCGCGATCAAAAGCCTAACAAGATATTTTCTGTAAATACAGAAGGTAACGTCTACATATATTGATGGTATGCTATCGTGTATTAAATACGGTCGCTTATACACACACTGGGATCAACCAGCAGCTGTAACTGGTCGTATAGCATCAGTAAACCCTAATATACAAGCAGTATACCAAAGCAACCTGTAGTTATACCGGCTGTCGGCGAAAACTTTGTCCTGGGTAGGGGCACACCTAGTCTAAATACGCACCTAGTTGGAATCGAGTTGTATGTCTTATAAACCGACGGTAGCTTCATCAGAAGTGCATGTTGGGATTCGTATCGGAGTATACAATGCGTTTGTCAAAGGTTGCAGGTAAAGGTGAAACCTTCGCTAATCTGACACCAAAATAATATTTGATATATAGCTGTCAAATTACTTAAGTCATAAATATATTTTCAGAATTGAAGGATCTTGACAAAGACTACATGGCTGGTTCAGACAGATTTAGACAAATAATAAATATAATACGTTCTCTGTTTTCTAGCATTATTTCCTTGATCTTCTGGAATTAGATTTTATGTAATAATTATACTTCTTGCATTTTGTTGTTGCGGTATTGAAGAAAATAGGTTATATTGTATTGCAATGGTAGGTTTTGTGTGAGACCCATTAAATGGTAAAGTATATATATATATATATATATATATATATATATATATATATATATATATATATATATATACTTTATGGAACTATAAATATATAATAATATTTACATACAGCTACCTAAATATATTAGTCTACAGTAATTTTTCTAGCTTTTCGTCTGGGACTGGTGAGACATTACACATGTCTCAGCAAGAAAAGTCGCCACTCTGGATTCAGTCCCCTGAAGAAACGTCCAGAGTTTGAATTCACGGTTCGAGATTCTCTGTGCCTGTGCCTTATTATACACAGCTAAAACACACACACACACACACACACACACACACACACACACACACACACACACACACACACACACACACACACTAGGAATTCATTCTAAATGATCAGATCACACTAACTTTAATGCCGAAGATAATGACATACTTACTGCTGCCATGTGTCGTTGTTATCATTATGGTCAGTCAGTATCTTAGTATAAACATCATCACTACTGTTATATTAATAATGTCATAACATTATAATAATTTAAAATATAATATTTATTTAGATAAAGATGATGTTCCAGTTATTATACATCATCGGGAGCCATTTGTTGCTATATCGTTTTAATACTGTAGAATAAAATTGTATCAAACATTATTGAATTGGTATACTAATAAGTGGTAGTTCAGTGGATTGAGTATAGCGCTGGTAACTTTTAGATCAGGTTTCGATTCCCACATACTGTATTTATGGGACGTTTTCCTAGGGAGTTTCCCTCGGCGGGCATAATTCCCAGATTTATCCACAGCCGATGTTACTCGAACTTCCCTATTATGCTAACAGGTAATATAAATTAACCTATATATTGTATTATGTTAATAATCTATAGTTCTAGGTGTATTTCTGAGACTAACAGTTTGGTTTCTTTTGTCAGATTTTAAACAGATCGAATTACATCTATTGGTCGAGATGACTAAAGATCATAATCTAGTGTCTATTTTTACAGCAAACCAATAACAATGACATGTTTATACATCACAATGGTAAGTGGGCTAATTATCATCATGCTGAACATCATTAATCATTATCATCATTCTGAACACTATTATCATCCTCAACAGCAACAACAGCACCATCACAATGGTAAGTGGGCCAATAATGATTATGTTGAGCATCATTATCATCCCCAACAGCAACAACAACAGAGACAGGACAATGACCTCTAGCAAGGTGGATAATAGTTCAAGAGGTCTAATCGTAATGATTGGGATAGTTCATGCTATGGTATTGTCTCACTATTGTTAATTAATTATATAATAATAATAATAATAATAATAATAATAATAATAATAATATTTTACATTGCTAAATCGCTCTAAGGCGCTTTATTTTTAAAACCTAAAATATTCTGAGCTCTTATACCTCAAATACATTTCATACATAATAAACTGATTTAATATTATACGTAGGCCAATTTAAATAAATGGGTTTCAAGAACCTTACAAAATCTGTCTTTACTTGCTGCGAGTTTAATGTGGTTTGGCAACTCGTTCCAGGGCCTGGGAGCTGATGCTGGGAAGGATCTTTCTCTGAGACAAGTAACAGGATATGCTGTATATGTGTTCCAGTTAATCTGCATAATCAGGTACTATGTATATTACTTGAAATATTCAGGTAACGTATATTAAATCTCGGCTAACAATAGACGTATTAGCTGAATATTTCAGGTAATATACATATTAACTGGAACATATACACATCTTGTTATAATTAGATCAGCTTTTACGTTGTTTATTGTCATATTTGTGTAATATAGCTGGCGGCTTGTCTTCCGATAACTTGGTCTGTCATTTATAAGTTATATACGTCAGGTTATGAAAGCCTCGTAGAGAAATATCAACAAAGGACAGAGAACGAACCAAAAGGGTTGTCTACCCGGTTATGTATGGAGCAGGAGGGGGGGGGGTGCTTTTATTGTATTTTATATCGTAATACTATTGTATAGGATAATAATGTTAATATTTTTCTTCTCAAGAGGTTTATATAATAACAACTAGACATTTATGTGTGGTAAAAGTTGGTTATAGAGAAATTCACCGGGAACTGTAAATCATTTCGTTACAATGGCGCTTGGAATTATCCAAGTTTTCAAACCTAGATGCTAAGTGTCCAATACCCGCAAACTACGTACAGGAACTAACTTGTGAAAATTAATAACAATAACTCCGGTGGAAATTTGATGTAATGGATTCTTTTTCACTGATAGGAAGAAACACAACAATTATTTTAATTTTTTATTTCAACACGTTCCTTAACGGTGACAACCGTTTAGAAGACACTGATTTTCCCTATTAAACCGTTGTTAACTATTTCAATTTTAATACCATTCATATATGGAAAATAATGATCAGTAAGTCACTCAAGACAGCCGGCCAGCTTTGTACACGTGTCAACTGCTTTGGACCAACATCATCATCATTATCATCGGCTTTACGTCTGATGGTCCGATGCAGGACGTCACCAGATTCATTCGGAACGGTATATCCATTGACCTGTTTCCTTTCAGGTCAATGGGTATATCGTAAAGACGTTTGAATCGGTAAAGCGCTCCATAACTACATTGAAAATCTCCAATCCCCAGACCGTTGTCGTAAGCTTTGCCCTTTTCCAGGAAAATAAACCAGACACTGGAATGTTTTTGGCTCTGGCTGTTGTAAACCAGCCTATCGATGCGGCCTGAACAGCACTGTGCTTAGCAGTTCTTATGCCTTTACTCACCGGTACGAGTTTTATGACCGCTTTCTGCCAATCGTAATTCTTTTAAGTTCGTAGCGATTGTTGCACTCTCGAGTGCAATCATCATAACGATCCTATGAACGTTTGTGTCTATTTTATTGATTTATTTGTCACTCAAAATATTTTATATCGGCGGCAGATCTACGGGGGCGGGTCAGAACCAGCCACCTCTAATAGGGATCTTCCATCTTTAAATGCAATATATCATTTTGCGATATAATAACTAGTAGTACTGCGAATTCGTTATTGTTAAATAACCACACATTGAGTATTGTGTAATGTGTGTCTGATAGCATTATTATTTAACAGAGAAATCGTTTTATTATACTTTGTTTTATATTAAGTTGCTTAGTATAAAATGAAGTATAATTGCGATTTGTCTGTTAAGTAATAACTTAGTAAGTACAATATTTTGACAATTCTCGCAAGAGGTATAGATTCCTGGATATTGCACCCAAACATTACTGGCCCAATACTCATCACGATAAACGTAAATGCTTGTGAAAGACATTCTTGTTTGGAAACAATTGATGAGCTTTATGAACACGATCTCACTAGAATTGATGCTATGGTTAATCCACATGTTTGTCCAGAGGTTAATGAAACTTGTTGGAATTGGGATAGTGATACCAAGACTACGTCTCATTGTTTGGAAAGCAATCTGCAGAGTTTTGGAGTTTTATTGGCTTTATAGTATTAAAGAATAGTTTGGATTATTTGAAAGGTTTCTCAGCTAAACTCCAAAAAAGGTTTGACGTCTTTGAGGTATGGAGAATGATTGACAATATCAAATCAGAGATTCAATGTTTGAGGGATGACATTGGTGTAGAATTCAAGAGATGGTAAGACGAAGGAAAGCAGCTAGCTTCATATTTATGTACTGAAGAGGAAATGCAACGGGTTCCAAGAGTTCAGTGTAATAGGGCGAATGTACTTGCTGACACACTTCTTCTTTATTACGAGAGATCAATTGGCATTTCTTGCATTGATAGCTTACTGCAACAGTTTCAGAACCGTTTCTCTGCAGACAACTGCCGACTGGTGAGTACTTTGCTGAATCCAATACCATCTTTAATTTTCAAACTAGGGAGCAATTTGGATCATGGCATGACGATCTGCCAACTCCGAGATAATTAGATAACGAGGTATCCAGATGGTTCAATATGTGGTCCAGGCAGTCTGACAGGTTCGATTTACCTGATACTTTGATGAAATCCTTAGTATCTACAGATCCAGATTAACTTTCCGAACCTCAGAATTTTATTGATATTAGCTTGTACTCTGCTATATCTGCACAAGCATGGGGGTAGTTTCTCTGTGTTGAGGCTAAGCAAAAGCCATTTGAGGTTTTATACCTTATAATTAATGAAAAAAATACATAGATTTCCAAACATTTGCGTTTGTTCAAGGCCAGCCTTTTCGACTAACTGATGTAAATTTTTAAACAATTATGTTTAAAATATTTAAATAAATGGTCAGTCTCCTTATTAAATATTTAGTGACATCATGCACACTATGTCACATTATGACTGGGGCCGAAATTATTAGTGCAGCTGGATTGCTAACGTTTATAGTTGTTGTATACGAATGTACTAAGACTACAATAAACCCATATTATAATTAGAGGATACATTGTTGTTTTTTGTTGTTTCCACGGCAGCAAAGGAATGTATAGCGGACACATAATCTCTATCGTACAAACCGTTTGTAACTGTAGGCCATGCCTTTGTTACATCTCGCATAGACTATTGTAACTCCCTGTTATATGGCATATCTGATTATAACATTAATCGCCTTCAGCGAATTCAGAACAGCGCAGCTCGTATTGTAACAAATACTAGCAAATATTATCATATCACCCCAATTCTTCTAAAACTACGTTGACTACCTGTTAGACAGCGTATCCATTTCAAGATTTTGTTAATAACTTATAAATCTATTAATGGTATGGTGCCAGAATACCTGTATAAACCGATGTCCATTAAAAAGTCATCCTGAAAACTCAGGTCATCCAGTCAGATACTATTGCAGATGCCAGTGTTTCGGCTCAAGTCATATGGTGATTGTGCGTTTAATGTTTTGTGGAATAGGTTGCCGGCAAATATTAGAAATGCGTCGTCTCTTGAAACTTTTAAATCTGTTCTAAAAACACACCCGTTCAAGGTCGCTTTCACAGATGAATAATTATTATCTTTTAAATCATTACAGTTTTTTACAGACATATTATTAGGGGTATTATTATATAACATATTATTTGTACAACGCCTTTGAATGGCTGCTGCTAGTAAGGGCGCTTTATTAAATATATACTATTGTTATCATTAACCGATAGGTAATGAGTGTATGTATGCATGTATTTGTCGCCACGCCATTCCACTATCATAATAGGTTTATCATGGCAGCAAAATAATTGACCATGTAGAGTTATATATTGACAGGATAGTGAGGCTCATCCTGATCAATACAATGGTAATATCTGTCTAGGTTTACAAGATATGTGGAGTCTATTTGTCTATTTGTGTGTTGTCTAAATATTAATACAAATATTATTAATCATTTTAGTCAATATATTGATGTTTACTGGCTATTCTAACCCCTGCTCTATGATTATTTGAAATATTTAGATATTATGTGGGTGCGTGTGCGCGTGCGTGCGTTATATTTATCTTCATGAATATTAATGATTATATACTATTAACACAATAAAAAACAAAAGCGTGAACGAATGAATTATATGTAACGTTTAATTTTATTTTCAATTCAGTGCGCGATCTGAGGCCTATTGCCTTCTCGGCAGCAAAGGACAGTTTAACAGTGGTTATGGGTCAGCTGGTTGTTTGGAGAATTACGCGGTCAGTGTCGGCCAAAACCAGTGTGTAAGTTGAAAGAGATGTGAGCATGTCGATACTTTACAAATTCTCTAAAATCCACAAATACTCTAAATTCCAGAATGATGTCGCGGGCCCGACCAGGCCCGCGGGCCGTAGGTTGCCGACCTCTGGTTTATACCTTATGTGTATTGAGAAGTGTATGTTGTAGGGTATATCCGCACAAACACCTACAGATCACAAACGTAGGTCGTCGCAGGATGCACATCAATGAAGATAAAGATTTATTATTTCAAAAGATCACTTGTAAGCTTACTGTCGTTATGAACTGCATAAATAACACCTCTATAAAATGATTTAGAGAAAATAAATTCGTACACACTTTTTAACAATAATGGCCGAAATGACAGGTTTTTAACGTGGCAGGCAAAGTCAAATGGCGGAGACGTTTATGGTCTATAATTTATAGATTCCCCATGGTGACTAATTGTAAATACATTTTGAATTTTGAACAGATGGCACATTCGGTGGAGAAAACCTTGCTAGTTGTCTGGATGGATGGAAAACTCCTCGTACTATAGTAACACGGCCGAGGGGCTAAGCTGTGACCTCCCGCACAGAATGACCATAGCCATAGGTCAATATCACGATTTTATTCATGGCCATATAACGGGGCATGACACTGGGATTAATTCCTTTCCAATAAATCAATCAAAGATGGCGAGCTAAGATAACCAAGACGTAAAAATCCAGAACATTATCTCTAAAGTGAAGACGATATTTATTCTGAAATCCGTGACATTTCTCTAGCAATGCTAATAGCGCCCAACATTGAAAACCTTAAGGCTGTAGGTTATAATTCTAGATTTCACTATGTTTGTTGGATGTTTCAACAAAAACAATTTGAGATAAAACGCCACTGTTATTGGTTCTTTTCGTTAAGTGTGAAGATTATAGAACCTCATACGTTATCGTGTCCAGTCATTTGTCATGTTATTTTTGTTAGGACTGGAAAATCATTATTTAAATATACTTCTACAAATTAATAAACGTTTGGAATAATGCACGAATATGTAATATAAATATTTTGAATATTATCTTTATTTGTTAATATGTGAATTACAAATCTTTATACATATATATATATATATATATATATATATATATATATATATATAATTTGTGAGACTATATGATGACTGTGTTAAATAGTATAAGCAAATAAATATTTTGGTGGAGTTTTTATTTTGTAAAGGAATATCGCAATGGTACATCAATTTGGAAGAAAGTACAATTATGTAAACAGATCCGGAATTGATAAAAATTAGTGATGATTCCGTAGGTCATTTTATCATTCGTGTGTTAGGTATAAGGTAACATCTTATAATACACCATGTCACGTTTATATTTTATGAAGTAATAATCAGCCATGTTGACCTGATTCTGTGAACACGTGACTACGGATAAATACACGCAAGTGGTGAATATTAACAGTTATGCTGACGCAATATGTCCTTTTATTCCCTGAATATGTTATGAAAGTGTTGTAACCCATACTCGCGTCTACAGTTTGTACTCGTAGCATGTCACGATTATATGCTAAAAGTACACAACTGAGCTGGTATCATTGTATGAAGTCAGCAGTACAACGGTATATTATATATACTGTTACGACGCATGGACATTCTCAATATTATGTCCGATAAAACCTGATACCGGTTTAAGTATTTTAACCAAGTGAAGACGTTCTCATTTGATACGATCATAAGGTTATAAGAAAGGCATATATTAGCTATTATATATGTAAGAGGATATATATTATGATTTGATTGATCTTACATATCTTGTTTAAAATACACATATATGGTTACTATAGACTGATCAAATAATTCTGGATGTTTGGCTTAACCGGACGAGCTATTTTTAATTGCTTATATTCCGACAGATGATTTGATAATTATATTAGCAGTTTTATGTAAACACGATGTTGTAATACAATATTGAATGTGTATGACAAAATAAAAACTAGACAGACAATAATTTTGTTGTACAATACTGAATGTATACGACAAAATAAAAACTAGACAAACAAAGATTGTGCTGTACAATACTGAATGTATTTGTGGATTTTAGAGAATTTGTAAAGTATCGACATGCTCACATCTCTTTCAACTTACACACTTGTTTTGGCCGACACTGACCGCGGAATTCTCCAAACAACCAGCTGACCCATAACCACTGTTAAACTGTCCTTTGCTGCCGAGAAGGCAATAGGCCTCAGATCGCGCATTGAATTGAAAATAAAATTAAACGAACAAGCTAAATTACTATGGTATCAGGAAAATCGCCAATCAATGGTTTGCCAGTTATCTTGTAAATAGGGAACATGTTCAAATCGGTAAAACAAAGTCTGATGTTGAAATGTCAATGTATAAATGTCCATTTAAACATCTGACTCCTTGGTGCCTTGTGCTCACATTTCCAAATTTATCAATGGCACACGATCAGAATATATTAACGGCATTTTATTGAGTCGACTAATTTACTTATGATTAATTAGAGGTCAATGGGAAGAGAGCTTCGACTACGTTGGTCTCCCAATCTCTATACTTGTATCAGACAATGTAAAATTACAATGTGTGTACATTATTAGAATTGAAATAGAGTTGCTAACTAACAATAAAACACGTTATCATAAAACAATCTCAATAAGCAATACATTTACCATTCTGTATTCTACTACAAGCCTACAATATATATGTTTGACGCCACTAGGCCGTCATCTTGGTGAGACCTTCCATTGACGATCGTCTGCCTATGCCATAGAAAATGACTCAACTTCAATTATTAATAGCGTGCCTTTATTCAATTATGATTTTGTGTTTAATAATTCATTGATATTGGCAAACATACTGTGCCCGATTATAAATTGTTTAGCATCATCAAAATTGCGTTAAATATTAATATTATAAAATGAAGACTACACGTCCTCGAATATTAATATGTTGTGGCGAAGTACACGCCAGCATAAAATAAGAGATGTTCTGCCGTCTTTGTTCAATAATAGATTGACCTCGATCGGTCATGAGGATCCCAAATTGGTTTCAGTGTTTGTTAAATTTAATATTTATTTAATGTAAAATATTAGTAAGTGTTTAAATGTTTATTTTATATTTTAAAATGTATATAGCGTATCTACTGTACGGTTCGTTATATTATAAACCTAATCATTAATAATCGCCTTTTTCTATTCGGATCGCGATCGTTCGGTAAAAATTTGTAAGACTCATAAAATTTACGAAAACCTGATATATAAAAAAGTGAATCATCCAAACTAAAACCAGGGTTGCAAAAAATCATCCTGATTTTACAAAAATAATTAAAAATCAGATTTATGTTTTATTTAAATCCATTTTGTTTAAAATTTAAAACAACAGTCAAACATTTCTTAACACACAAAACCAATGAAGACATTTTGATTGATATTTTGAATATGCTCACCTTATACACCCATCCTCACTAGACACTAAGTGTTTAACATTAATTCAGTGATCCCTTAAATGCACAGAAATTATGTCACTTCACGTGTCGGATCATGGGCAAATTCATCTGATATGCCGTGTTGAAGCAGTGTGGCTTCACTTGACCTGTTCTATTGTGTTGGTCTCCCAAAAAACATCTCAACCATAGATCTGAGAGAATTGTCACTGGCTAGTATGATTGCAAATCAATTATAAATATATGTAAAAGTGTTAATTGTTAAACGTATGCTTACAAAATAATTAATACAAATGAATACAATAATCACAAAAATCAAATTAGTCACTGATTAGTATGACTCGTTAGACTACATAGTGTCGAAAGTTAATTGCAATTCAGCTATAAAAATGTATAAAAATTATTATCTAGCATAACTAACAATTTCATTTTTTGTGCTGCAAGTTAATTGATAAATCTATGTTTACAGAATGGTCAATAAAATTAAATGCAATAATCACACAAATCAAATTAGTCCCCAAAATTAAACAAACACAATAGAAATAAAATTATCAAAAAGCTAAAAACATTTTTGCAGTGATTTAAATCAAATAATTTAAATCAAACAACTCTGATTAAAACCTATCCATCAACACACTGTTACAATATGTTTCCCAGAACATTGACATAGCAGTTTCATACCATACAGACTTCAGATGGACTCCATCCAAGCTCCACGAATAACGATCCTTCGTCAAGTGAAACAAGTCCAAAAACCCGTAATATCTTCCCGTTTGATTAAGCAAGTCATTCTCAAGGATATCGTAAAGAATGCGATTCATCTTGTCTAATTTCTCAGCTGCCAACATCCCCTCAAATAAACGATTCCGCCATTCTACGCTGTTTCTTCGTTTTTCGTGTTCACCGTGTGCAGGCATATAGATTATTTTCATCTTTTCAGGTAAATATTGGTCAACTAAACTCTTAAAATATCGTATTTCCATTGCCAGATGCCCGAGAGGATGTTCTGTCGTGTATTATAGCTATCGATATCAGTACATACACAATATAGCTACTTTGACACCACAGTTTACATACCTGTCAATCTCCGAGAAATTAAACACTATTTTAGGATGAATAAAACAAAAAACGGGTCAACAAAACCATAAGTTTGCCGAAAACATTACCACGATCATCGGTGTTAAGTATTATTTATTGATTCTATACTTATCAACATATAATGCAAGAATCATGTATTCACATTTATCGCCACTGTGTTTATTGTGCAGACAGTACGCATGTCCAAACATGCCATTTTACTGGTGCTTTATGTTGTACGCGTGTGTGGCACATTTAGCTAGAACGAAATATCGTCTCAATCCTGAGTAAATACTATGATTTACTCAAACCTAAAGCTAATCCTCATACGTCCTCAAAACACATCAGAGAACCATGATATCCCTAGAAGTATGATCCGAGAGTCATGCAGCAAAGGCTACAATATTATTGTTATCGTGAGCGATTTCAATGCGGCAACTATTGACTGGGACTCGTGGAATGACCCAACATATAGAGACATTCAGTTCATAGTCTTACTCCATAGCCTACCTACATCAGCACATTGATAAACAGGCCAGAAATAGACATGGACAAAGGCCATCACTAGTAGACATACTGATAGCCAACAAGGAGCTGTTACGTGACATAACCTACATGGACCTTCTTGGCAAGAGTGACAAGCTCTGTATTAGTTTTGTATAGACTTCGAACAAGAGAAAAATGAAAACTCTCAGGTAAAGTATAATATGGACAAGATCGAATACACAAAGTTGAGCGAAAAGTTCGAAAAGGCAAAATGGGAACAAAATGCTAAAGGCCTAGAAGTAGAGCAGACCTTGGAATACTTCAACAACATGTATTATAGAACAATAGAATAATGCATATCAGTCTGGTGAAGATAACCCTTGTAGATGACTTGGGAGGCAATGAATATGCCAAAGCGGAAATACTGGGTTTGGCAAAAGTACAAACTAACTGGGAGCTACGACGATGATGAAATACACTATAGAAAACGGAACAAGGCACACACAGAGAGTGATAACGCTGAAGTGATACCCAATACCGCGTCAGAAACAAGAGATCAACAGCCTTACAACTGCTAAAAGGTTTTGACCAGTGGACGGAACTTCTAGACTTTTGTAAAGCCTTCGATACGATGCCACACAGAAGGATAACACATAAACTCCGCCTTCATGGAATCAAAGGAAAGAGACTCAAGTAGCTTACTGATTTTCTGAATAATAGACTTGAGAGGGTATCGATCAATGGGAATTTTTCACACTGGCTCGAAATTCTAAGATGTATAACCCAAGGTGGTGGGTTGGCGTCTGTTCTTTTAATCAGTTATATAAATGACTTACCAGATATGGTGAGGAACATGGCAATACTATTTACTGATGACACGAAAGTATATGCATTCAAAAGTAACGAAGAAGGCCATACAGGCCTTCAGAAATACTTTGAGAATCTAGTGAGCTGATCCAACAAGTGGCACCTTTGCTTCAATACGACAAAAATGCAGGGTGACACACTATGATCGAGTCAACCCACAGTTTGAGTACCATACGATTTGAAGTTCTTCAGACACATGGCAGTCAATAGATGGCAGTCAAAAAAGAAAATAGAGTTGTAGGAACTATTAGCGGATCATTTAGAGATATGAAGATACAGATATTGATTGAACCCTAAAAGTCACTGATGAGAGTATATTTAGAGTATGCCAACATAGTGTGGAGCCCGATAAAGAAGACACATGCTAACTATCCAGAGATGGGGCGGAGATAGTCGTGGATTAGAAGACATCCCAGACAATAGCTACCCCAAATTAGTAGAGGAAGGACCAGTTAGAGGTCAAAGTCTAAAACCTCAAAAGCCCCGCAATCGATAACAATCTATTTGGAGGGTGTGTGGGGTATGTGTTTATTTTAATCGCCTTACATGAAAACTTGATGAAAATTA
>JAODUP010000613.1:0-253298 GCA_025642065.1 Paralvinella palmiformis
CATCAAGCCTAATCGTCTAACTTTAGCCATAGTTGGTTAGGTTTGCACTGACTGTCTAAGTTGGCTGTAGATAGCAAGCTTGGCCTAGCCCTGGTTGTTTGGCGTGGGTCTAGTCTAGCCTGTTCTTGACTCTCTAACCTAACCCTGACTGTCTAACCTAGCTCTGACTGTCTAACCTAGCCTGAATGTCTAACCTAGTCCGGGTTGAAGTCTGGCTCTGATAGTCTAATCATGTTCCATCTTGCCTAAGCTAGACTTTATTATCTATCTTCATTCTGACTGACTGTCTAGCTTAGTACTTATTGCCTGACAAAGATTGGCTAGCCTACAGACTACATGTTCTAGCTTGATTCTGAGAGTCTAGCCTGGGCACAATTTGTTAGACTACCATAGTTTTATAGCCTTTGAGCCCTGATTGTCCAGCTCAACACCTCAATGGATTGTCCAGCCTTGCCGTGATTGTCTAGCCCTGGCGCTAATTGTCTAGCCTGACTCCCAGTGGATTGTCTAACCTTAGCCATGGGTCTATTTTAAAAACTGATAAAAAATATATCAATTCCCACCGTAATGATCTCAGATGGATATCTTGCATGTTGAACTGTAGGAAATGTTCAATTTTGTAATTATTACACTCTTAAAACCTTACAGCGAACAATAACAAGGTCTAGTGTTGCTATGTACATAAATCAACTCGGGTACCAGTCAGATAATACCCTAACGTTATACAAATAAAATGAACTATCAAACATCGTTTTCGTTTATTCCTAATTTCTCTTTGCACAACTGACATGGGATGGTCATCTCTTCTGGCGTTCTCCAGCAGTAGGAGCAGCCATTATTAGTGGGTGGAGCTTATCAAATGATTGACATATATAGAGTGGAGGAATAATGACACTATGGTCGAGTAGCAAACATCATATTAAAGGAAAGGCTCTGTTAGCCTTAGTGTTTTATTGCAGTGTATTAGCAATATTTGTAAGAATAATATATAAATTTATACCCAGCTCTGTATATTTGTACATCTGTCTATATACAAAATTCTCCTTTTGCAAATTTTGTGCACACACACACGCACGCGCATATATATATGTGTGTATAAATGTATGTCTATATATATATGTGTGTGTGT
This sequence comes from Paralvinella palmiformis, assembly GCA_025642065.1. Classification (NCBI taxonomy): domain Eukaryota; kingdom Metazoa; phylum Annelida; class Polychaeta; order Terebellida; family Alvinellidae; genus Paralvinella; species Paralvinella palmiformis. The sequence goes on from JAODUP010000613.1 coordinate 1,130, forward strand.
GTGTGTGTGTGTGTGTGTGTGTGTGTGTGTGTACATGTCTATATATATATATATATATATATATATATATATATATATATAAGATTGTTACCAATTATTTAAAGACACTTAAATATCTGGTGACACCAGTTTTGTGGCATCTTAAGCCTGACAAAAACTTTCATCTTTTTTGTTGAAAACTTGACACCACGTACTTGTAAGTAAATCTTTACTCAAGACACAAAAGAAAAGGATCAATGTATAACGATCTATAAATAAGCCAGACTATGTTAAACAATGTACAGTTAATTAGGTCACTGGCATTGTATATAACTAATTATGTGATACACATGATTTAACTATTGTATAATGTTTGAATATATTATAACAGAAAGTGATAACAAGTGGATACATGTAACTTTTTTACTACAAATAAACTATGGTGTGAAATAAGTTGACAATAAAGTAATATACTAGCCATCAGACTTTGAATCAGACCAGCCCTGTTATACTATGAATCAGACCAGCCCTGTTATACTCTGAGTCAGACTTGAGCCCTGTTATAATCTAAATCATACCAGCCCTGTTATACTCTGAGTCAGACTTGAGCCCTGTTATAATCTAAATCATACCAGCCCTGTTATACTCTGAGTCAGACCTGAGCCCTGTTATTCTTTGAATCAGACCAGCCCTGTTATACTCTGAGTCAGATCTGAGCCCTGTTATACTCTGAATCAGACCAGCCCTGTTTTAATCTGAGTCAGACCTGAACCCTGTTATACTTTAAATCAACCCAGCTCTGATATACTCTGAATCATACCAGTCCTGTTATGCTCTGAATCATACAAGCACTGTTATATTTTGAATCATACCAGTCCTGTTATACTCTGAATCATATTAACAGCTCATTTATCACCTGAATCATACCAGCCCTGTTATACTCTGAATCACACCAGCTATGTTATACAATGCATCATACAAGCCTAATGTCATACAACACAATATACCAGTCTGTTATACAAAGATTCATACCAGCCCATGACTGTTATGCAATGCATCATACCAACCCTGTTATTATATATATATATATATATATATATATATATATATAAAACAATCCACCAATTACCAGTCCTGTTATACAACACATCATACCAACCCTAATACATAACACTTCACACCAGCCAGGCAAGAATTCTTAACATGATCATATGCTGTGAAGATTGCTTATTATTTTTGACAGAACACTAATAGTAAAAATAATACGAACGTGATCAATCAATCAATCAATGTCCTCATGTCCATCTTCTCAATAAAGACCACCATCCCTTCCTCCTCACGTTTATTATCATCAACATCACCAAACATCGTCTCATCAGAGCATTCATCTATGACATCCTCTTACATAACACCTCTGGAGGATTTAACCTCTAGTAATAGATATTCACAATTATCAATATTTACTGAATGTCACACCAACCTATCATTAATATGTCAATATTTACAGATGCCATCCGACCTACATGTAACACTATTAGTTCGATAAGGTGTCAAAACAATGATCCAGCAAAAATAACTTACATGTTTATCCAGTGTAATGCTCCAGATTACTATCTGTTCATCAGACTGGCTTTGTTTGATATTGTTAATAACCTAGTAACGTTTTTAACCAGCTAATGTATAATTTATTTAACACTCTCAACATTACTCATTGTTGTATTACAGTTATTGGCTGCACAACTAATGTTTAACAGTGACATCTTTGTGTCTTCCCTATTGTTTTACTTCAAACAAGGGTTAGAAACAGCCTCAAAATAATCACGTACAAAAACAACATTAAAACTAACCGCTAACAAATAGGAGATCGTGAAATCTGAAAATGAGTATAACATTAACAGCACTGATGAGATGAATATTTGGACTCGAGTGTATAGTTACACACGGCGCCTGTGTGGTCTAATTGGTAGCAAGTTGGACCACAGATCAGTACCACCCGAGTTCGAATCTCAGCATGTGCAAATCTGAAGGGTGTTTCATCTTTAACTTTGCTTCATTAACTTTGGACGTTGCTCAGCCCATTTAGCCTACCAGTGTGCACAAAAGTATCATAAAGCATCAATCATCATTATATATGTGATGATGACAATTTGATTAAAGGTGTGTCTGTGTCTTCCATGCTGTCTGATCATTTCCTTGTTGACATTAATGTATCTTTACAGAAACAATCTGTTTCAGCTAAAGATATTTCATATAGAAGATACATGTCAATTGACAAGGAGGCTTTTCTTGCTGATCTGCGAGGCTCTTCTCTGGTATTGGATCCACCGGATGATGTGGATCATCTGGTGGATCTCTATGATAATACATTGAGAGACATTGTAGATCAACATGCACCTTTAAGGACAAAGGAAATGCCAAGCAGACCAATGCTTCCATGGTATAATAAGAACATACAGGCTGCAAAGAGACACAGAAGGTATTGTGAGTGGCTGTGGATCAGGACCAGTTTGTGTGTTCATTTTGAAATGTTCAAGGTCAGTAAAATTCTTGTTAAAAAGGCAGTTGCTTTCCATCTAAACAAATATTTAATCAATAATAACCTTAATGAATCACTACAGTCTGCCTATAAAAGTGGTCACAGCACTGAAACAGCCTTGGTTCGAGTGAAAAATGATATTATGATGTCAATTGATCAAGGTAAGCCAGTAATACTTGTTTTCTGGACCTGTCTGCTGCATTTGATACAGTTGACCATAATGTACTTTTCTCTAGGTTAAAAGACATGTTTGGTCTGTCAGGTAGAGTACTTGAATGGTTTAGATCCTATCTGGAACAACGCTCCCAGAGAGTGTCTGTTCATGGTATTTTATCTGACATTCAGTTTTTGTTATCTGGTGTACCACAGGGTTCAGTTCTTGGTCCTCTGGTTTTCACAATGTATACCCGTCCTCTTGGGATCATTGCGCAGTGATATGGGATTAAATATCACTTGTATGCTGATGACACACAGCTGTATATATCACTGGATCCTGACAATGAGTTAAATTTCTCCTCTTCCTTGAAGAATTTAGAACATTGTATTGCCGATATCCGGCTATGGATGACTCAAAATCTTCTAAAACTAAATGATAATAAAACAAATATTTTATATTTGGCATCACCACATTGTGTTAAATCCCTAAAGACACCACCATTACAGATGGCTGCATCTTCGATTACCCCTAATGGGTCAGTAAAAAATCTAGGGGTTATTTTTGACCAAAGTATTAACATGCATGAACATGTCACATCAGTATGCCGAGCTGCCTACTACCATCTTAAGAACATCCACTGTTTAAAAGCATTCTTGACACAAGAATCACTTGTAACTGTAGTTCATGCCTTTGTTACATCTCGTATAGACTATTGTAACTCCCTGTTATATGGCATATCTGATTATAACATTAATCGCCTTCAGCGAATTCAGAATAGTGCAGCTCGCATTGTAACAAATACTAGAAAATATGATCATATTACCCCAATTCTTCAAAAACTACATTGGCTACCTGTTAGACAGCGTATCCATTTTAAGATTCTGTTAATAACTCATAAATCTATTAATGATATGGCGCCAGAATACCTGTGTGAACTGGTTTCCATTAGAAAGTCATCGAGAAAACTCAGGTCATCCAGTCAGATACTATTGCAAGTGTCAGTGTCTCGGCTCAAGTCATATGGTGATTGTGCGTTTAGTGTTGCAGCCCCCAATTTGTGGAATAAGTTGCCGGCAAATATTAGAAATGCGTCGTCTCTTGGAAATTTTAAGTCTCTTCTAAAAACACACCTATTTAAGGTCGCTTTCACAGATAAATAATTATTATCTTTTAAATCATTACAGGGTTTTTACAGACATTATTTGGGGTATTATTAAATTACATATTATTTGTACAGCGTCTTTGAATGGCTCCTGTTAGTAAGGGCGCTTTATTAAATATACATTATTATTAATATTTATCATTATATAGGTTCAGTCATCTTAAGTGTGTTACTGGTGTTAATGGGAGAAGATCCCTCACCACAATGACAGCTCTCTGAATGGGGCATGTACGGCGATAAATTGTTAATGTCATAGTTGGCCATCTTGAAGAAATGGTCAAGTACAGCAGTACTACCACAGACATTCCGATGGAATTAAAAGAAATTATCATCCAAGCCCGAGTCTCTTATATCAACCTGACCCAAGTAACAATCTCCAGTCTCTCTCTTAATGTTTATATTACAGCAACAAACTTTGACATCGTATAAAATTGAGGCAGATTTGTAGTTATTGGAAAATGAGCACTACAAGACACATTTATTATCATAATTAACGGTGCATCTCATTATGTCCTAAAAAGTGACGATCAGGTGCTCATCATACTGAAAACAATGTTCAAAAAATGATATCCTGCACCTCTGAGTTCAGAAAGTGAAAGACTCCATTTGGTGAGTATTTTGTTTAAATTTGGCCAACTTGTGCTAGATCCTGTGGAAATTGATAATCAGGGCAAAACTTTTATTGATGGAAGAAACACCCTACAGACACAGATAACAATAAGATCCAATCCCATGACCTGGTGGCCAGTGACACTACCAACTGCACTAAATGAGTGTTTATCAGTTTAGTGAGCGAAAGAAATTAATTTTACATATATTTATAAATCAAAGACGTGTTTATGGATATTTTCCTTGGCAGAGGAAGTCAGTAAACTGAGTATTCAGAAATAAGAATATGTTTTTGGAAGAATTAAAGATAATTATACAAATATAGTAAATGTAGGTAATGTGCAGGTGTGTCATATGTTTCAGCTTAAGTCAACTGTTTTCTAAGATTTATCGTAATTAAATTTGTAATCGCATTGGCAACACCAACTTTGAGAATCAGCTTTTGCTGAAATTGAGCGAAGGCTTTCAGTGAACTCAAGATGGCAGCACATCCGCACGTCTGTGGAAGCAATGAACTTAAGGTTGTAGCATATGTCTGTGAATGCAGTGAATATGGTTCACTCTCGTACACTGTGCATTTGATTCTCATATTTTGTGTTACAATAAATTTGATCTTATACTTTTAATTTAGAGTTTTACTTCTACTGAAGTATAAAATAAAAGTAGTTCAGTCATCTCTGGTAATGTGAACTGGTTGTGTTATAGGGTAAAGTTCACAATATACCATATCTATAGCAATTACCACAAAAAGATTGTAACACAATATTAATATTCTAAAATACAATAAAAACAAATGTCTTAATGAATAATTAAAAATTAGTCAAAGGAAATATGACATATAACAACTGATTTCTAAATAACATACCCAACTTCCTACAACCTCCACATACATACATACACATACACACACACACAGAGAGAGAGAGAGAGAGAGAGAGAGAGAGAGAGAGAGAGAGAGACCATCTTCACAATGTCATTACTTACCTGCAATTGTTCAAAACCTTTTTCTTCTTGTTGTTGTAGTTCCTGAGCAAGGACACAGTCATACATTTCCTGATCACTTCCTGTGAAAAAGATGATAATGTTATACAAATTAGTAAATATTATTCAACAGTATAATTCAGATATTTTTAAATCAACTGGATGAAATAGTTAGATTATGGCTAAATTGTCTTCTTTGAGAAAACTAACATTTTAAAACAAAACATGATACAGATATGTGTACATATACAACTGATAAAGTATATACATATTGCTACATCAGAGCAATGAAAAGTGTTCTTCAACCTATTTCCTGGACAGAGCTGTGACCTTTTGGCCTGATGCCCCATTTCCTGTAAGTTTCTTTCCAGCCACCACTGAAATAGTCATTGTGTCCTTTCTGCTGTCTCTAATGCATGTTTCTGTCATAAAAAATACTATCTGCAACAAGTGTAGTCAATGGCCAACAAAGAAAAAAAAAATTCCCATATGAATCTTAAAATAATAATCATGGAAGTGCCCTGAACAAAATTAACAAATCGATGAATATGATCGGGGATGAGTAGGTGAGTGAGTGGGTGAGTGAGGCTTAAAATGACACACCAACACAAAAATGCATTTAGCACCTCGTGCCATCTCTAGACACGTAAGAGAGCACACTCTGGGTAGCGATTTCTAATCAACAGATTAAAGATAATGACAACAGAAACATATACCAGACTTTGTACTATATCATCTGACAACCATCTCTGTCTCCAGATATAGTGTGTCACTTGTCCAAACAGGAAATTGTATCAAAATTAGAAGGGGATGTCTAAATCAGCAAAGCTCCATTATTTTACTCTGGCCTCTGGTTTCAAAACACCGAAATTATACTATTTTGCATATTAACGGATTTTCCTGTTTCAACTAATCCCCTGTTGGGTTCTAAAAACATTTTGTATCGTGAAAACTGGCCAGGTCATAGCCAATCTGTAAATAATTAAGTCCTGAATTGGTAACACATAGCTTGAATATTTGTTAATTAATTACTACAATAAAACCATGGACTTCCACAGATCTCTACATGTACTTTGACATTCAGTGTTCAATATATGCCATCCAAAGCACGATCAACGCTTATTCAGCAAGAGAGAAGATTACAAAATAATAATCTCCACCCACAGAGTACTTTACACCTATGATATCCTTTGATCTTTTGTCTTATTGTAGATACAAACTGCTTAAAATCAGACCTGCGCTTAATCAAAATAATTTATAGCCACAAATTATTGTAGTGTTGTTGACAAATTTCTCGGTAACTTTGAATAGGTATTCTGTTTATCGTTGCTATCAGTGTGTCACAAAATTCTAGAACTTGTCCTCTTGTATAAAACTTTACCTGATCAATGTGGCATATTCAAACCATTCAGATTAACCTTCGACTCTGAGCATGAGAATTGAATATACTGTCAAAAATATTCAAGTAGTTGTATATGTATTCCACATTTCCAGTCTGTTTTAGCTAGATGACCGTCTTCTTGTCATTTGTGACTATACAGTTTCAGCAAATGAATGGTTTTGGGTGACCACGCTATAAGTATCTGAATAATGGATGTTTTTCAGGGGGTAAACAATTTAACCCCTGAAATGGGTCAAGAACTTTAGTACACCAAACATTAGACTAAAGACATTCTGACTTCTGAGGCCCAGTATGTGCACCTTTACCTAATAGCCCTATGACTGGCCCTAATATAAGGCTTCACTCTGTGGACAACAAAAAAACACATCCCATTCCAAAATCTCTGTTTAAAGACTCTCTAGTCTATACATTCATATCAATATATATACAATATGATTGTATCATCCCTCCACTGTAAAATTGATTCATTATGAAAGTCTGTGACATGCGTAACTACTGATAGGTTACCTTTTTACTAAACCGAAACTTTCCTTGTGTCCAAATTGTACTGTAGACGTGTAGAATAATTTAGTACCCAATATTGTGATATGGCTCGCAAGTCACAAAGGAACATTTTGGATGTGTAAAGAAAATCCATGGTGTGCACAATAGAAATCAGATTGCATGGGTTTAACAATAAACACGTCATCATCGTGCCATGGATAGCTGGAATTTGAGTATGAATGTTGATGTAAAGTGACATTAATGCAGTCTGACTCCAGGCTACTTCTCCTTTACAGACTGATCTATGCCATTATTTTCGATGTTGTCTGAGCCATTAGTTCTTACATTCAGCCATCTCCTATGACTCTATACCCTAGTAATGTATGGAAGATCTACCGAGCCGAACTGTTTATTTTATTTCATAATTTTTATCTATTACATTCATCATACATTAAAGCATAATTATAGGAAAAATGTAAAAATATATTTATTAAATAATAAATCATACAAATCATATATCTGCAATATTGGTGGCAGTCCAGAAATTTTCAAATACGTTACTTTTTTTTTTGGGGGGGGGGGATAAAGAAGAATTATCAACATGATTAATCAATCAATGTCTGCCCTAATCACCTGAAGAAGGGTAAATTTTATTAGTTTTACAAAAGTGCATTATCATCAACTCACCTAAATACAAATTGACATCAGGGGAATAAATAAGTAAATTTTGCACTATATCTAGAAGGGTACTTATGATGACCCCAAATTTGAGTGTTCTCCTGAACATTTAACATTAGTGTTTTCATACCCGACTTTGTTGTTGTTGTTGTTGAGTTATTTAGCCTTGACAGTGGTCACACCTGTGATATTATAGGGTTTAGATGCAATTCCCAAAAGAAACAAATCATCCAGATACAACTATGAGCCAATTATTCAAACCTAAAAGCTGGAGGTATGTACTACAGTCCTCTAATCAGGGCACTACATTTGAGGTTTATGTACTTTAAGTTTTGAAAATTTCAATAACAAAGGGGTTAGTTTTGGTAAAACTGCTCTGTATTATGTTGATGGTGTCATGATTTCTTATTGACAATGTGGGTTTGTTTCTGATAGATCCTGATCCTGAAGGTACAAATGGTCAGTCGTGGACTAGTTCATGGATCACTAAAAATATGAACCCCCCCTTAACTTAACACCCTTTTATGTTTGATTAATGATTCTACCCTTTCTCATATCTGATCTCCGATTACAGGCTATTATGTTTCATTCTGATATGCTAACTTGGTGATGTTTTGTGCCCAACCAAAGATTTCCATCATTATTGCTGCTGCTCCAAATTCATGATTGTGAACAATGCTTCTGTTTGGCAAGATGGTGAATAATTATACAAACAGTAATATATGCCATTGTTCAGTTTAGCCATACTTCGTCATAGTCGACTGTATCATAGCAGAAGGATATCATCGGTGAAAGAAGACTCGTTTAGCTTGATATATTATGATGTATACTCCAACACAGCAATCAATCATTGAATGACAATCTGTTTGGTTTCTTCACATAAACAACTTCACTTTCCACAAACAATTTCGCTGCATGAGATAATCTGTGAACACCACCCCTCTATGTGTGAGTAGGGTGCATGTGATGATGTCGATGATTATTGATGTTTTACGGCCACTTTTGTGCACATGGTAGGCTAAATGGGCCGAGCGACCTCCAAAGGTAATGAAGAGAAGTCAAAAATGAAAGAACCTTCAGATATGCCCACACTGAGATTTGAACACTGGGTGGTAGTGATCTGTGATCAAACACGCTACGGTTAGACCACGGAGGCGCCTAAGTAGGGTGCATGTGTACTTCCTTAGTTCATAACCTGTAGTGAAATCTAAATAAAACCTATTATTATCAGATTCAACTTGAGCAAAAACAACCAAACTTCAACAATCAGACACTGGACCATTACATAGGTATTAGCAAAATCAGCTAAATTCCAATGTGGATTTTTATTGGATTCAAACTCACCAAAATATCATATATTTAATGTCAGGAGAAATAGTCTATTTACACACACGTATAACTCAACTATGGGGGAATGATGACATTCTCCCTAAAACTGCCCAAATAAACACAGGATAGCATGGCATAACACTGTCTATCTATGTATCTATGCGTATACCTGTATATGATAGCACCCTCTATACTAAGTGAGGTAAACAAAATAGCCTGCCCACATCTACCAATGAAAACAACTGAAAAACCATCTCTCTGGCAATTAGATGTGTTCTTTTTTGCCCAAATCCCAGATCAGATGCACTCATATCATTCATTAAAGACTCTAAGAAAAATGTTGATCACCATATCAAGGAGAGTCAGTTTCCATTGTTCTGCCTTATAGTTTTACAAAAGATAATAACTGCCTTAACTACTGGCAGTATATGATTAAATTTAAACTAAAGGCAGTATAACATAGAACAGAAAACTAAATAACGCCCAGTATCAATCTTAGTAATTAATCCGATGAACGGTAACTTAATATAGATCATGGTACTGGATGGACCAGTCCCTAGCAGAAACAACAATTCACTTCAATGCTGATGTTTATATGTCTGTGGCTGAGATGTAAAGCATTGAGGCACAACAAACAAGACAAAAAGTCCCAACCTAGATAAAAATAGAAGACGTTTAAAGAAAATGGAAGAGATGATTACTTTAAAGTGACAGCACTTCTAGAAATTATGAGAAAGAGAGAGACCACAAAACATCAAAGCCAGGGACAATAGAGAAGATTTATTTCAAGGCATTTATCATATTCAACTTATTTAGAGAACAATTTCCTTAATAAGCACAAAGAAAAACACATTTCCAATGGTTGAGATTTTATCCACTCCACTCAGGTTTCCTTTTTATTAGTTAGAGGATTTTCTTGAGGAAGCCTGCTCAAGGTTACAGATAAGAAATACAGTGCATTTAAATTTAATCACATGCGATTATACTGAGTGAGTGAGTGGAGTTTAACAACACAGGAAAAAAAGGATCTTTAAATCACCTCTGATGACATACAGGAAGAGACAGAGCAGACTAATTCAAAATCCCCAACATGTACTCAAGTAGGAGTAAGAGTACATTTAAAGTGGTACTCAGGTATGTTTTGCAACAACTATTGCTCAAACTTACTCAGTTATGGGTGATATGAAAATAATTATGTAATTAGCTCATATCCAAATATAAATCATGGTTTTTTTTTAATTTTTTCTTTCATCTAATGGTGTTCCACATGCCATACACATAAACAGAAGAAAAATAAATAAAATGTCATATTTATTCACAAGTCACACAAATTTTCTAAACTAGAATGATGTATACACAAATAGGGTTCTTTTTGCTATTTTAGAAAACAAAACATTCTATCAGTGTATATGTTACAGTTAATCTGTATAATCAAGTAATATGTATATTACCTGAAATTTTCAGGTAATACGTCTATTGCTAACTGAGACTTAATACAGATTACCTGAAAATTTCAGGTAATTTACATATTGCTCAAGTTTACATATTGCTCAAGTTTACTATTTATGTACTCATGACTAAAAGTACTTGTAATTGAATATAGCAATGAAGTATTCAGAGTACCATATGAGCACTTTCACTGTAAACAAGTCATTGTTTCCTATAATTTATTAAAATTTGGTACATAGTCATACCTATTCCCTAATAAAAAATGACCTTATCATAAAATCAGGTTAATTGAAATTGGTCACTATGAAAGTATGATTTCAAATGAGAATCCATGCTGATAATTAAGGCCCCTCACTAGTTTCAAACATAGAGCATGACTGTTATGGCTCTATCTATTTGATTTAATTTCACTACAAGGGAGAGTCAGATATAAAGCATATATTAACATTAAAGCTGATAAACACTATTACTGTGAGTACGTATATGATTGTGATCTAATTATTAGGCAATTTCTGCCTATCTGGATGTATTAATAATAGTCATTATTTATAGCCTTTAACAATTGCTGAGGCCACACAAATACAGGTATGCCTCAGTGGTAATGTGGCACATCATGAGGTAAACAAGCTCTGGCATTTAAATAGAATGTCTTGCACCATTGTGGCTTACCAATATGTTCTAAGCCAGCTACACTCGAAGTATTGGTCCATGGATTGATACCGGTCTATGAGACATCGTCTGTCAGTCCTCAAGGCAAGAATGTCAAATAAAGTCACGTCATTACTTTCTCAGCTGACTGAGAGAGATGTGTATATTTATTAGAGATAGTGACTGATTACTTTATGTTTATCTTTGCTGATGGTCACACTTAAGGGCCATAGAGCCAAAGAAATACAACCTAAGAAAAAGAAACGACCAGCTCAAAGACTTATAACAAAAGGTGAAACACAGCTTCGATTTCTGGATATCTGGCATTCAGCGGCAATACCAACTGCACCACAGGTGTGCCACTTGTGTTGTCACAGAATAAAAGTGGGAAACCTTTGCACAATTTTCTAAGCGAACAGTGCAATAAATGTGTTGAATACAGTATTGCGGTTATAAACACACTGACCTGGTGTTTGTGTGCCTGAGAAATGACCATCTACGTGTCTCTGTAGACTAATGCCATCGGTACACTCCATGCCACAGACAGGACAGGATAATAATGGTGAACCGAGTGAATCTGATGACATCACGTCCGGACTGATGAGATCATCGGAATGTACAACGCTGACGTGTTGTTCAAGCTCGGCGCTGTCTTCGGTCACCCAGCTGCACATGGGACACTCGAGTGGCGAGCGAGCGATGTTGTTGTTGTTGACCGAGTCTGCGCTGTCGGTGGAAGTCATCTTAGTTGGCGTCATGGCATCAAGATGGGCAACGTTGACATGATGCGTTATCTCAGCTGATCCGGACGTGGTCCAGCCACACAACGGGCAGCTGTAGCTCGGTGATGGACACCGCTTCTGGGAGTCAACCACGGCTGTCTGCTTCTGAGATTCTGGATTGTTTTCAGAACATGGCTTCTGGGTGGTGATGGCAGGCACTTCAAGGTGTAGACGAGCACGTTTTGGTGTCATGTCAGTATCACATTTCTTTATGGAAGGATTCTGATCTGTGAGCTGTGATCCTGATGATGATGATCCTGAAGTGAGCTGATCCAGATTGTTGTTATCACGAGGTACTTCATCAAGTCTGGTTTCTGTCACCATATCTGTATCTACATCGCCATTCTGACATGAGGTTAACTGGCCAAAGGCACTGATCTCAAAATCTTCACGTGATGGAGTCAACAGGTCAAGGTGCTGACTGTTCACATGCAAAGTCATATCTTCCAGTGTTGTTCCCGCAAGGTCACAGAACGGGCAGCTGACCTGGTTCTCGACATGCTCGAGCAGAACATGCGATTTCATATCGACATCACTCAAGCCCTCCTGGCCACATATATCACATATATACCTGTTCATTTGTCCAAACGACTTTAATTCAGCCTTCACCGCATTCTTCTCCATTCTATCTTTTTCTTGAGTTTTTAAGTCTGGGTTATTCTTGCCCGCAGCCATCTTCACTTTATATCGGTTTTTATAAAGATAACTGAAAAGAGAAAATGACAGATGAAAGACTGTAGCTTAAAAACCAGGAAACAAAATACCCAAAGTTTAAATCAGGTCACCGGAAAGCTAACATTTCACTATTTGAACTGTAAATGTAATACAATTGTACATAATTAGTAACACAATTGTCAATATACTCTCCTCACAGCAGGATGAATTGCAAATCATCATTTGCTGCTAAAATCTCCACTTTGCATCAACAATTGAATAAATAGCTTAAATCTATTCTTATTAGACCCAATATTACAATGTTCATATTGTTGTTGAATAATACGAATCCTGTACTAAACATAATATAGGAATTTTATGGTATAGTGTTATGTATTTAATGGCCCCTAAGTAACCAACCTTTATTCAGTCTGTATAATAATTATTATTATCTCTATTAAAAGCATAATAATCCCTTCTGGATGCTAACTGTTGGACTAAAACATGGGCACTCTTAATTCTCATCATATATATATTTGTCAAATGCCATTCTTCTAAGATATTGTTAATATTATAGCCATTGAATATAGTTCCAATAAGGACAAAGTTCGGCATAAATGTTGACTAGTTGAACTAAACAGATTATTCTAAATCATTCACTAATATAACTGACAGTCAGAAGGAGAAGTACTCTCCAAATAGTTCATGATGATGCTAGATTGTTACCAATCAATCATAAACCAACGTTAAATAAAAAGCCATCAGAGCTAACCAAAATATGTAGTTCTTACATCAGTAGTGGTGGGTGAGTGACTGAGTGAGTTCTTTGCTAAGGGTACCAACACTACAGGTATGACTCTCTTACTCTTAGAATGCTTTGCACAAATACTGGTATGGGTTGAATTTGAACCCTGATCTCAGACATGGGGTCAATTCAATTCTGGAATTGATGGTCAATTCCAATTCCGGGGTTGATTATTTTAAAAATGGAATTAGAACTGATCAATTTTGAATTGGAATTGAAGTTTCTACAAACAAACAAAAAATACACAAATTAATTTACCATTTAATTTTTTAATTCAGAAATACTTATTCCATGACAATCCTACATGAGATATAAACTACTCGGAGTAGGTACTCGGAGTACCTCATAATACTCATGTAGTAGGTAAAAATACGGAATTGGAATTGATACATTTGGAATTGGAATTGATAAATTTGATTTGGAATTGACCCCATGTCTGCCTGATCTAGAGATATGTAGTACAATACTCTAACTAATTTGCACTAACAGAGCAGCCCAATCACCAGTGACAGATTTACATTGTACACAAGAATAAAGAAATATTTTAATACAAAACATACTAATTGCTGCCAAAACAAATTGACTTGTAAACAAACAGTGAAATATCATAAACATAATAATATCTTATCTGGCTACAGCTAACTTTATCCTACATAAATCAGTAACAAGGTGTTAATTAATACATTAGTTCTTTGTATAATTTCTCCAAAATTTACCCTCTCCCCCCAGTGGGGTCATGATTTAGAGCTGACCCATCGTGTCATAAGAGCTGACACTAGAATACCTTTTGTTGCTGATGTGTCCTGAAACCTCACTCACTCACTCACTCACTCACTCACTCACTCACTGATATATGCTAAATTGGTAAGAGGAATATGAAATAATAAAAACACAAAAGCACATTATTCTAACTCAGGCTGTATAAATAATACGTCTGGAAGTGAGGAAAGAAGAAGACCACAACAGATAAAAGCAAAACAAGTTAACACTGGCACCAGTATACCTGTAAGCCATACTTAAATAATGATGACTGAGAAGAGATTCCGAGCAAAGTATCAAGAACAATGTTATCCACTCAGTTGAGGTATCCAGGCACAGACAAAACATAACATGGCTACAGTCTCAATATATCCCAATATAAACAACTGTATAATTAGGTCAGCTCGTTATGTCAATTAGTGCCTTTTCAACAGACATAATCAGAAATTCTGTCAATTGCATCACGTTGGGTGCCGAGATGTTTCTATTCCAGACACACATCTGGATTCAGTCAAACTCAACCAGTATGTCTGCCAGGAATCTATTTAGGTGACAAACAATACTGATTAATCGGGTTGGTTGTTGAACCCTTGGTATGGTGTTGTTCAATACCTGGTAGGATGCTGGAAAGCATCTATATTAATTGCTCTCTCAAGTAAAGGCTAACAAATTATGTTAAATGCTTTCTGGATTCACCTCTAACACAGTTATGGGTTTAAGCAAGTATAACATTTGTCAAAATTAAGCAAATTTGTTATTGTTAGAGCCTTGTGTATTACTATCTGTCTGCCTCTGTGTCTGTGAAAGATACTTTATGTACCATGCCTGTCTAATTGTTCTATTACTTACTTTCACATAATACAATTGATTATAATATTACTACTAATAATAATAATAACAATTTATACCTAAACAGCAGCAAAACTTTAAAATCACTTGCTGGCATTTTATAGTATTTATTTTAAGTAAATGCTAAGACACATAAATATAAGGGGAACTGTGACAATATTGTGCTAAGTAAATATGTTTTAATTGAAGATTTAAATTACCAAATAGACTGGGCCCACTTTAATGTCTTGTAGGTAAAGGATCCTATAGACAAGAACCAAACACACTAATAGTAATGTCACTATGTTATAATTAATAATAACAAGATTCAGGTAACAAGATATTATTGTTTTATTTGTTACTCTTACTGTGTAACAAAATATAATAAAGTTGGCTTACTTAGTGATATATAAACATACTGTATATGATGATTGATGTTTTATGGCCACTTTTGTACACCAGGTTGGCTAAATGGGCCGAGCGACCTCCAAGGGTTACCGAAGTAATTAGTCAAAGATGAAACAACCTTCAGATATGCCCACGCCGATATTCGAACACAGGTGGTAGTGATCTGTGGTCCAGCACGTTACCGCTAGACCACAGAGGCGTCCTAAACATACTGTATATACTATATATGATAAATGTATCACTAGCTCTATGGACGTACACATATACAAAAACTTGTGAGTGTCTGTGTGCGTGTGCGTCAGAAGTTAAGCTTAGCTTAGCACTGGCATCTTTGTAAGAAGACCAACAACTTATGGAACACTGAGAAGCTCGGAGATATGTGATCTCCAATAATGTGTATATACATATAATCACACTAATAACATGCATGTATAATCTCACCAATAATATGTACATATAATCTTACCAATAATATATATGTACAATTTCAATTATATATATATATATATATATATATATATATATATATATATATATTATATAAAAATAACCCAGTAAGCTAAATGAGACATTTCATAGGTGATGAGACAAAGTGAAATGATGAAACATCCTTCAGATATAGCATGGCCATGGTTTGAACCAAGATACTAGAATTCTGTAGCCAACCAAACTGCCAGTTAAGCCATGAAGATATGTAAGCATAATCTTGGCAATATATCACTAACACCACATCGTAATATACCAATTACTATATACCTGTTAGTAATGACATAAAGATATATTGACAGATTACCGAATAGACTGTGTACATCCCATTGCTCCGACGACAACTAGTCACCATCCAGAAGTGGCCACCGATATCCAGAACTCCCGTATCACATCCATCTATAGCGACGGTAACAGATCCGGATGACCCACGTAATGGGTCACGTCACAAGTCCAGCAATCAGTGTATGCCATCCCGGAGAACAAACTGACATTCCTTCATCAACCGTCCCTGACAACACACTATGGGGCCACAACAGGCTAGGCGCCTTAACCTCCGCATACTGTCACCGGAACAACAGCGACCAGCATCACGACCAAGAACTGTTGTCCTAGTCCCGCCCTATCACACACACACACAAACAGAGACACCGCATCCACAGCATCAGCTATTCGACATCCAGAGACTCGGAGTTGTGTGAGAATCAGTCGTCCATTCCGTACCAACCAACCAATGAGACAAGAGATAGTCAGAGCTAACTGAAGCGTTTAATCTGGCTCCATGAACGACTCTAGTCAAGTGGCGGTGGCCCGAGAACGAGTCAAACTTATGTCGTCGCTCACAGTTAGATATTAGAGCAGCGCACGGAGAACGATCAATCAATGATCTTGGGAGAGTCCCGACGGCGGGTCGGTGTACGTATATATATATATATCTCTGGCTAGTGCCCATCGTCTTCACAACAACAACAGTACCCGGAGTCTGAGGTCACGTGGGGAGTTCAATTCGGTATAACCCATGGCCGGATCAGACCGATCACTAGCCAGTTAATCACAACAACATTTATTACGCTGACAGATACAATACTGTGGCCAATTTATTGACCACGAAGTGGACATATCTATGGAGACCTGTGTCTCTTTATGTGCTGCAGGCCAGATGACAATTGGCTCCGACACTGGAAGTGCTTCACCCTAAAGCTACGTGGTGCTCATAGAACACCTTGATCTGCCACTGGAAGCTTCCACAATTAGACATTATTAAGCCACAACAAAGATAATACACAATGGCCAAGAAGGGGCGTCACTTCAGTAAGGTGACCACAACATCTCACTCCAATAAAGGGATCCGTATCAGATCAGAGACAAGCGAAAATCCTGCTTAATGTCATCAGGACACTGATCAACATCCCTCAGTAACTTACTAGTATTGTGCAATACAAAGCTATACAAATTGATAACATCTCGCTTGTTCTCTCTCTCTCTCTCTCTCTCTCTCTCTCTATATATATATATATATATATATATATATATATATATATATAAACAGTAATGTTATAACTCATCCATTACAAACACAATACATTCATCATCTCTGAGCACAACAAACAACAATAATAGAAATAATTCTGTCATACATGTGACTATTCTGATTCCTTCAATTTAAATGCCTTAAGAATCTGTGTTTAAGGAGTCATTCGTAATTATGAGAACTGTCTGAAATACACAAACAAGCATAAGCCGAGGGCTTGGTCTGTGTCTAATTGTCCAACAGAATATATAGCTGCCGGTAGTTCTCTAGGCTTATCTGACAAGATATCTATAAGTCTGATCGGACATAGAGATGTTCTGATATGTCTGACAGGATTGATACAAGACAGTGAATCGAGTTAGTTTAGCATCCAGCCTAATCATTAACTGAAATGGAATCCACAAAGACAACATATTAATTAACTTTCAGATAAATAAAAGTATTTAACAAAGAATAAGTAAAAGATACACCAATAAAAATTATATTAGTAACAAGAAACAGCTTAAAGAATACAGCACAGCAATCACCAGGTAACAAATTATTAAGTCATTCAGATAAAACTGGCAATCATCAACGTACAGATATATTTAGTTTCCAAGGGAACCTTGTTTTTCTTCTTCTGATGCCTAGATGTAATAATTATGCTAAACTTTCATTTAAACCCACAAGACACAAATATCAAATGTTTGACATTTTCAATTCAAAAGGTCATCACTTTTTAAAACAGTACCACTTCTTTAAATCAACCACCAAATCTGTGCACAGTTTCTCCTTAAATTAAACCAAAATTATAGAAATTACAGTGTTTGTAGAATCAAGCATCGAAACAAGACCCTTAAGTATTACAGATCCAAGCACATAATGCACATGTATCAATCACGATTTGTGACAAAAGGTGTGTTATTAGTAACCCAACATCTTTCATATAACTAAGGCTAATAGTAATGTTTTTTTCTGATATAAATCTGTGAACTCTATTAGGCTGATGATGATAATTGATGTCTTTATGGCCACTTTTGTGCACCAGGTAGGCTAAATGGGCCAAACGATCTCTAAAGGTAATGAAGCAAAGTGAAAGATGAAACAACCTTCAGATATGCCCAAGCTGGGATTCGAACGTGGGTGGTAGTGATCTGTGGTCCAACACGCTACTGCTAGACCACGGAGGCTCCCAACTGTATTGGCTGAATGATGATATTAAAACTTGACACCATGATTCATTCCCACAAATTATGCCTATTAATAACTCTCAGAAAAGTGTTGTGTTTAAGTTTACAAAAGTAAACGCAAAAAATTGTGATTAAAATGTCATCATTTAAGATCAGTTTTAACTCAAAACTAATCACGTAAAATATCTGTGATATCAATATATTATCAGATGACAATGACATAGTGTTGCGGTGCTCAGACAAACATCTGCTAAAGATACTACACTTCACAGAAATATGTCCATGGCATGTGTTCTCTATAAGTGAAGCTGATCTTAGTTAACACTCTTCATCATAAAAACTAGAGCAAATACAGTATTCTCTAACTTTCACTCATCATCCGGTGTCAATATCATACTTTTAATGTATGCATTATTTTATTAAAATATCTATTGGGCGCCACCATGATCTCACTTGGTAGTACGTTTGAACTGCAGATCACTACCACCTGAGTTCGAATCTCGTGGTGGGCAAATTACATCTTTAACTTCGCTTCATTACCTTTGGAGGTCGCTCGGCCCATTTAGCCTATCATGTGCACAAAAGTGGCCATAAAACATCAATCGTCATCATAAAAATATATATTAACTCAATGCTGTCAATCACTAAATGCATTTTTATAAAACATTAAAATTATTGATAGAACAGATAACACTTTACAAAAAAAAATAACAAGATCTGTTAGATTAAAAGGGATCAGCTTTGTTCTGGCTAACATATATTGAGTTTGTTTAATTTTCGGAGAATCCTAATTTCAACAGTGTGTGTTCGAGGATAAAACGTGTTAAATGTGTGTACCTATATTACCTACAAACACACAGTTTTGATGCTGAGTTAAATAAAAAGCCCCAAAAATTATTAAAGAATATATTCTGGTGAACTGCCTTTTCTTAAGTACATTTAAACCCAAACAGTTCAAAATGGTTCTATGGACAGACTGGATAAACAGATATGATTTACAATTTCCATATATAATATAAAAATGCAGTATGCATATAAATAAATATAGATTTATAAGAGACTGAGAGACAATGATAGCCTAGGTGTCTGCCCCAATGATCCCACAGTAAACAAATAAAAAACATGATATTCAAAAAAAAAAAGATGGGAATTGAGACATGAAAGGTAACTGCCCACTAAAAGACCTGAATATAAACAAATGAATCATTATGCCTGCATACACACACACACACCATACAACCATAAATACAAATTGCCCTAAGTATGCTTGAATACCATGCAGTGTTGGCTTAATTGAAATTCTCTGACTAATTCACCCTTGTTTCCATAAAGACTATTACCTCTCACCTATATTATTACCTAGGTCTGACCAGTATTAAGACTCAACAATGCAATCACTCACTGAACAATAACATTTAATATTGTAGAATATATGAGGATAAATCTTGGTGAATAGGGATCCATCATTTGTCTAGAATGGTAGGAGTGAACCATATATTATACATGTACATTTATTGATCTCCATCATATGCATAGACCTAACACACACACACACAGTGTAAAATGAAGTGAATCAATTAACACACCATTCTTGGATGTTTGCATTTCATTATTCAAGTGCAATACAACTTTTGCATTAAAATATACAAATTTGCATAAAAAATAATGTTGAAAAGCTGACTAATATCATAATTACTATTCTCCTATTTATTAATGGTAGTCAACATCAGAAGTAATAAAAAATAGCACACAATATAATTATATTGATGATGTTCGTGTCTGTCTATTGAATTAAAAACCACTAATTTGAACATAACTAAATGTCACTCACTTAACAGTTAGCAAATTTAACAGAATTTCTTCAAAAATCAACCATAACTAAATATTTAAGCTACCATGTTGGCATTCAAGTAACAAAACACCTTGTTTAAATGTATCCAACCTATTTTGATAGTACACATATTTGTACCAACTCATATATGGTAACTGATAGTTTATCAGCTGATTGGTCATATATTTTGGTTGTTGATAATAATAATGTACATTAACTTCCACATACAATGTATTGTTCTTTTATCTCAGAAAATGTTTCACCCTCCAAATTATATCTTCATTATAACCTGAATGATGTATGATACAGAAACAAAACTAGGTAATTCAGCCAGTAATGGGTTTTTATAATAATATTATATTAGATAGTAGATGAAATGACATTGAGTTAATGATATAAAACAAGACATCTCGGTGTAACACTTGTATACTGATATTACACCATGAAAAGTCACACCTTATACAGTGTGCTATCAATGGGGAATAACTGTGTAATTCAGCTTGTGGTTTTTGCACTGCCAATAAGAGTACAATGGTAGTACATATAGTACTGGAAATTTGAAATGTGACATTCATTATTTAACCAACTTCTAAGTCACCATAAAGCTGATAGCAGCATTACAGTGGTCTTAATGATCTGCATACTATCATGTGTACCTCATTCTAGAACAACACACACACATTAAGGGTCTAAGATGGTCATTTCAATATTTTATTTAGCTGGTAAAATCCAGTCAAAGCTGGATAAGGCCAGTAAAAGTCATTGGTCTAGACTTGGTCCATAAATGCCAGCTATTCGTCAACTGTGAACTCCACAATAAAGCTATTTAGGTGAAATATTTCTTTAATACTAGACGCACTTAGTATATAGAACTATTGGGACAGGGAAGATAACTTGGATGTATTATGATAATTTATAAAAGAAACTGAAAGGCTAGAGTGCATCTTGTACAACTCACTGACAAACTGATGTAATAAGAAGCCTGAATCTCACATGATACAATTATTAACTTTTTATTTTATAAACACAAAAACACCAAAAGCTAAATATCTTATTCTTGGTATAAATTGATAATGACAATCTCGGACAGCATTGTGGTGGCACAGTGGTTAGAGTGGTCTACTACAAAATTCCATGTTGTAGGTTCGAATCCAGCTCATAGCTGCGTTTGTGGGATTTGTTTCCCCAGGCAATTAGGCCTATCACTTGTATCAGCCATATGTCCCATGTATGACTGGTGCCAAGGCTAAACAACTCAACTCAAGTCTAAATATTGGAATAAGCTGGTGCAGTACGAAACAACTCAAAATCATTCCATACTGACTAGTCAAATGATTGTGCCAATTTCTTGGAAATGTTGTGAGTCCAAGTGAGTACTCTTTATCACATTTGATTATCTGATTTAGTGGTCTATAACCATATATATGATGAAAAATAATACATTACAAATATCAACAAAGGATTGCATACTTTTGTGTGTAAAAACATCATAACAATATATATATATATAGATATATCATCATTTTTCAGAAAAGAGGCAAAGTAGAATAGAATGTGAAGATAATTTTTTATATGATTGGTTATCAAACCATAATTTCAAGATTATTAGGGTAACCCGAACTCTGCTTAGAGTAATGAGAGATGTTGGTATTTGGAGGCAATCTCCCAATGTAATGAACTGAAATATGAAACATCCTTTAAACATACCCAGACTGAGATGTGAATCCCGGTATTTAAGAGACTAGCCATTGACACCCATTTAAGCCAAAGAGGAGCCCCAGACAACATTCACACACTAATGTTTCATCAAATGTGATTTCAAAACAAACTGTCTAAACCGGTAACATAAACATAAATAAAATAAAGTTAACTATGCCCTACTTCTTTTGGATATTGATATCCACAGGCTGGGTTTATTATTATAATTTTTAAGCCCCTTTCAGTATAACAGAAATCGAACAAATAAGACAGTTTTCAGACATCATCCATTTTTAAAAAGGATCACCATTAAATATCATGGACAATACTAACAATAACATCAAAGATAGTAATTTATTTTAGTCTGTTAACAAATCGTCAAGCTGACAGACACAATAATGGCCAGTAAATTTTCCTAACTCATTACCATCTAAAAATCAATTATTAGATTAAAAGAAAGTCAGTATACAATAAATAGAAGATCTACAATCTATTGTGATTATATGTAATATTTGTGGACAGTGTGTTATATTTATTGTTAAATAATGTATTTTCTTACACAATCAGAATGATCATAACAGAAGTTTGGATTGTGTTTACTCTAAACATTTTGTCATTGGAGCATCCAGGAAACTAGCAAAAAGGATTGGTACGCGACGAAACCACAAAATGACCAAGTGAATTTAGTCAGTTAAGTTATGATCAGTTGTGAGTATTGCAACAACAGCAAGATGGTAAATTATAAAGCAGCAACGAAAATATAAGAATCTAGCTAGGATTATGGACAACATTACATTGGATTAGTCTACTTTTTCGCAAACTGGACTTAGAAGCTGATAATAGATATAATATAATATTATAAACAAATATTTTGTCAAAATGGACCGAGTTGACCAGTCTGTAACATATCATAACGTTCCAACATTCTTTAATCAAATCTTTTCGATCAGGTTCTCCTCCCTTTCTCTGAAATTACAGAATCTATCTAAGTCTGTCACTAGGTCTAGGAGTATGGCAACAAACATGTATGATCGATTATGATGTCATACCTGTTTTATTGATTTATCTGAGCTGAACGATAATTAAGGTATGATCTATATGACAATATGTCTAGACTATGAGACTGAGTATATCTATCCATTTCTATTCGGTTTTGATTAATTTGTTGATAACGATATATCGATGTTCGTTTCGTAGAGCAGGGGGGCACTTTTAGATATTTCTTTACGCCAGCATGCAACATGTCACAAGTGCAAATTACGCTTACGTGATTAATTAATAATTTAATATTTTGACAGCTATATCAATCTAGTTACTAGTACGGTAAACTCTAGTAAAACGAACGATAACTACTTACCAATTGTTGTAGACGCAGTTGCCCAATATGACACGTAATTCTGACGGCTAATTAACGATTTCAATCTGATGGGCAGACGATTTAAATTATTTAAACAACGCTTAAAACACACCGCGTAACAGCGGTAATGGCCTTCACCTTAAATAAGGATCTATGTACTCGAGAGAGGGCGCCACAATAATAACCAACCAACTGTACTTCCCAAATCCGTGATCCATGTATTTGTGGATTAAGCAACCATCAATATCAGCTTAATGGACAAGCGTGAAAACACAATTTTAGTACGTGAATATTCTTAGTTCTGCGCAGCAATTTAAAGCAATACCGGCAGTGTCATCAAGGATTACGATCCAGAATTCAAGAAAATAAAGCATATACCTTATTTTAGGTGGTGATTGTGTGCCTTTTTGTCACATATAACCCGTTTTTTCTGGAGTCAATTTGTATCAATGTTTAACTTCTTTACAGACTGGTCAGTATTCCTATATATATATATATATAATTCCTATCCTGAACATAGCCGGCTACTCTGATATTATATATCTCGCCTACATAACCTTAATCTGTTCTTCAGTGTAATTTTGATCTAGATGAGGCGAATGATGAGGCTTACTGCACGGTAACCATAAAGTGTAACATCATTAGGCTACTTGTTTATTAGGGAGTTTATTTAAACAAAGTCAAGATCCATGTTGTGGGAAATATTCAGGACTATTGTTATAGATCGTTGGGAGGGCGCTGGTCATAGTTTCTCTCTCCAACTTGCCTCAATTATACTAGTTTGTCCTCTTCTTGCATTATCTTAGTTTATCCTCTTCTGTTTATATATTTAGGCATAATAGCCTGTTAACAGACTCGGCCTCTCTATATATGACCTGTCATGATTATAGAGGTCATGCGGCGTGGACTGACTATACCAATACTGACTACCAAAATTTATCGAGTCTGTTTTTTCAGTGTGTTTAGTGATGGAGCTTCAACCATTTCAGGGGGAGCCTGTTCCATGTATTTGCCGCTCTATCAAGGAGAACGTTTTTCCTCACTCCACTGTGGGGATCCTCCCGAGATGTTGAATCTTACGTACGTTTGTGTCGTCTGGTCTCATTTGGTGATACTCCCAGTTTAATGTATCAGCCTCTATGGTATATAATCCAAATAGATGCTTATATATCTCTATAATATCACACCGAGCGCGTCTATAGAACAGATTTGGTTGATTTAGGGCTTTGAGTCTGTCTTCGTAAGGTTGGTTGAGCTTTGGGACCATTTTGGTGGCCCTTTTCTGGACATTTTCTAGCAAGCTGAAGTCCTTCTAATAATAATAATAATGTATATTTAATAAAGCGCATTACTAGCAGGAGCCATTCAAAGGCGCTGTACAAATAATATGTAATTTAATAATACCCCAAATAATCCTTCTTGTATAGTGGTGACCAGGCAGGGTACCCACATTCCAGTCTCGGCCTCACAGGAGATGTGTACAGTTTTACTAGGCTGTTGTTATCCAGGTAAGAGTATGTCTCCCCGATCATACCCAATATTCTATTGGCCTTTCCGACCTGAGCCTCACAGTGAGAACTGAAGGTCAGGGTCGGGTATATCAGAATCCGGGGTCCTTTTCCAGGGGTGTTTCTTGCAGTGTAGTCTGTTCATCGGTACTGTTATTCATGTTGTACTTGTACTTCTGGTTGTTACTGCCTAGGTGTAGTACAATTCACTTATCAGGATTGAATCTAAGCTGCCATATTTGGGACCATTCTTATAATGCTGTTAGGTCGTTTCTGATCTCAGTGAAAACCTTGGTGTCATCTGCAAACATGAGTATGCTGGAGTGCACTAGCTCAGGCATTTCATTTACAAATATGATGAATAACAAGGGCCCAAGAACACTGCCTTGTGGACTCCAGGACCACAACTTTCCTTGGATACCATACTTTTGGATCTTGAGCAGCAATCTATCATGTGGGACAGAGTCAAAACATTTGGAAAAGTCCAAATATATGGCATCAAGATCACCACCACTGTCCATCACTTCAGTCCAGTAATTAATCCATGCTGGCATGTAGTTAACAATTTATTGGTTACTAGGTAGTCAGTTATAACATCTCTGATCAGCTGTTCTATTATCTTACCAACTACAGAGGTCAAACTGACAGGTCTGTAGTTTCCTGGGGTCTGGCGACTTTCTTTCTTATGACTAGATGATATATTACCAACCTTCCAATCAGATGGCAGCTTCTCACTCTCCAGTGATAGTTGAAACAGTTTTCAGTTTCTTTTCCACTTGATCTGAAGTTATGCTCAGGTTCTCTATAGGGGGGCATATAGGGTCTCCTTTCAAAGTATGGCATGTTTGATACATCCTCTCGTGTAAATGCAGATGAGAAGAATACATTCATTAAATTTGCTTTGTCTCTTGGCTCTGTTAGGGTATTTTTATTCTTGTCTTGAGTTTGCTCTGGGCATAGCTGTAGCATTCCCATTTAGCTTGGTTTCGTGTCCTTGCATATCTGTCATAGTCGGTGCCCTCGCTGCAAATTATCCATGATTTGAACAGTTAATTGTTTTCTTTGACTTTATCGATATATGGTGGGATTTTTTCTAGGCTTTCCTGTTTAATTCTTGGTGTGTATTTGTCCATCAACACTTTCAAATTGTGGGTTAGTGATCTCCCGGAGGTTTCAACGTCACAACGAGGGGTACATTCCAGTCCATTTGGCTTGTTTCCCGGCACATATTATTATAATCACCTTTATGATAGATGTGTCTCGGCTGTTGCTCCTTCACCTGTTCTATGTAGCAGTAGAATTTGAATTGGATAACCACATAGTGGCTCTTACCAATGAGGGCAGTAAGTTCTATGCCATCCACCATTCCCTCTTCGTTTGATATGATCAGGTCCAACGTGCTGGGTGTCTGGCTACCACGATAGTGGGTGGGGTCTCTGATATGTTGAAACAAAGAGCAATCTCTCAAACATTCCATAAATGCTGTAGCAGGGTGATTCATGTCTAGGGTGAGCTTTCGAGCTTCCAGTCGATGTCGCTGTAGTTAAAGTCGCCTATCAGCAAGAGATGAGTGGAACATTTACCTGTTGCCTCCCACATAAGATCTCTCCGATGCTTGTGGTTTTCTCGTGAGCTACTTGGCGACCTATATATTACTCCTATAACCAAAGTGTCCGATCATTTAAGCTTTACCTCACACCATCTCGATTTCTCAAACTCAGCTTCCTTCTCCAGTTTTATAGCTGTAGCATTTAGGTCTTCTCTAATATACAATAGCACACCTCTTCTGCAGTTAGCGCCTGTGTTACCATAGTGTTCATATCCCTGCATCTTCAATTCACAGTTGTCTGGATCTTCTTCTCTATTCTTTGGAATAATTTCTGTGATACTAATTATATCTGGCTTATACATGTTAATCAATATTTCTAGTTCAGACTTCTTATTTAACAATGAATCTGTATTGGTGTATATACATTTCAGGTGGTGCGAAGGGTGTGTATTTGTACGGTGCTGAATTTCACACTACGGTCTCGGGTTATAGAAGTCCGAGAATCACTGTGTTGCATGGCGATTTACGCGTATAGTGACCGATAAATGTCGCACCGAACAGTTGTATTTAGGCTGTTTACCGGCTATAGTTGGATTTTATTTATAGTCCATTAAGGGTATGTGATCTCCAGATGATAATTTTGCATCTAATAGGAATGGCATAGACTTCATCCAACAGATATATGCTACTAAATTAAGTAACGTTCAGCACGATTTGCACAGCTGTCATGATCCGGTCTGTCTAGTTCAAACTTATTTCCCATCTGGCATGATGATGTGAATGGATAAAATCAATGATCGCATAGAATATCATTCAATGGGTGATTCCTATTACCGTAACATATTGGTATTTATGCACGATATCTTGTATCGAAAGTGAACTAGCTATTTTATTTTCTGAAACAGTCATTCATGCAATATAAATGTCAAGGCTGTTAATACTCTAATGTAATAATTTTTTATTTAATAATGTACAGGTGATACATATATGATTGGTTCCCAGGTACAAGTAAAATTAATATTTCCAAAACTCTACATTAAATATTTAAAAACTCTTCATTAAAATAAATTTACAGCCAACTAAAAGTTTAATTTTAAAATTATTTATTTAATCCATTGAAACCCATGCTAAAAATCCCCTACGACTCAACATGAATAACTAAGGCTTATATATGTGTTATTCACCTGGAAAAATCGGTCTGCTCAATCAACGGGTTTCCAGTATTTATCGTTAGTGAAAATTTGCCATCCCCTATAAACAGTGGGCGCCATAGCTATTTCTAACCCGAGACAGCAGTTGGTAACCGATGCAACGCATTTTGCCTGGATCGGTCTATTGTGGCCTCTAAAGTCTAATCCGGATTATGTAACTCCTGATGATTATATTTACAGCTGTTTAAGCACATATTATATACATTTATGTCGTTACTTATATCAGTATATACATGGCTTTAAACGTTTAAATTCTATAGAGTATTGGTATTTTGTATTCTGTTTCAAAATGTGTGAACCGGGGATTTCAATTACATCAGTTTGATATAGTCATGCAACAGCCTTATGTGCCAAGTGTGACCAATGTTACTACTGTCTGTAGGATATTTCATCTGATAATCTCACTTCCTGGGGCAATTGCCCTTTATCCATATGTCCCAAGTGTGATCAGCTCTGAGACAAAAACAGCATGTTACATATAGATTAATTCACAACTACAGTCACGATTAAGCTATCTTTATTGTGACCATTGTACTGTTACTATAAAATTCAGGCAACGTAGTTTCTTAAATTTGGAGAAATAAATGCTCATCCAGCAGTTTTTTAGATGTACTTGCATATATATGCATCCTTGTTCCAGAGATAACACTACTGATGTGGAACATGAGGCAGACATCCAGACCATCCAGACACTCTAACTTTGGACAATGTGCCCTAATTGGGGATGTAGCATTGCAATGATGATAACACCATCTATCTCATTTCAAAATGTACTTCCTCGATCTAAGCTTCCCATATAAAATGGTCTAGTTGGTAGGCGTGTTGGAACACGCACGTTCAAATCTCGGCATAGGCATATCTGAAGGGTGTTTCATCTTTGACTTCACTTCATTACCTTTGGAGGTCGCTCGGCCCATTTAGCCTACCATGTGAACAAAAGTGGCCGTAAAACATCGATCATCATCACCATATTCCCTCTTCTGTTTAATATTGATCCAAACTGAAAATGTCCTTACGTTACGGGTAGTAAATTGAAAAACACATTCTCCAGTGATAAGTCAACTCGTTACAACTTTATGGTGGACTGATGAACGCTAAGACGTGTGTAAACGCAGAAGAGACCGGCTTTTAAAACAAAACTTTGTGGTAATGAAAACCCAAGTGAAAAATTGTGAAGTGGGGTTTGAAAAGTCTTATAGAATGAGGGTAAAGTTTTGATATGTAGCAGTTGTAGATTTCCACACCTGACCTATACATTCTTTCGTAGGCATAGTCAATATATTTCTGTTCATGACTACCTTTGTAATTATTAGTCATCTCGCTAATAACAAGGGCTATGTATTGATGACTTCGCTTCCAAATTATTATCATAATGTATGCAGTAATTAATTAAGTAGTCATTCGGTGACTCTACTGTGGGAATATGTATTTTACTAGATATAAGAAGTATAGCTGGATGTAAGTGGATGGTTGTGGATGGTTACGGGTGTTGACTACCTGACCATGATAAACATGTTTGAAGTTAGGAAAAATACTACAAGGTTCCAAATGGCCTAGGTATTTAAAATTAATTACCAATCATTAGAATCATCACCATCATCATCATGATCAGCATAATCATCGCCACCACAATGATTGTTGGAAATGTTCAAAAGAAATCCCTATTGTTATTGTGATCAAATGTTAGGGATGTTATCCCTTTTGAGTAAACCTTTTAAATTTGGTCAAATACCCCAAAATGTGTAAACATTTCTACTATCTAACCATCCTCAGCCATGAAACTGAATTACTATTTCCTGAATAGAAGGAATCGTCATTTTAAAATCTGATGATTTTTGTATTCACTGGAAGCGACACAATACGAGATACAGTCAATAAACATGTAAATAATTGTATGTTCATTCTGAGGACCAATATAACATGAGCTATCTTCTCATTTGTTCCAAAATAAAAATAATTTATTTACATGAAAAAGTAAACAAATTATGAACAGACTATTTAGACACACGCACACACCCACACACCCACACACAAAACAGAGAGAGAGAGAGAAAGAGACCTATATATACATTAATACACGCCCATATACTATTGTTTTTACTTAACATTTATTCAAATTAAAGAAATCATGAAGGAATGATTCTTTTTCAAGTAGAGATTCCAGCACAACAACAATTCATTTTAAGAGGGAACTACCTGGTAGATTCCAGCAGTAAATTTATCTGTATTGACTGCCTCTGAAGGTGTCCATCTTTAATAACAAGTCAAGACCATAGACTTATAACATACCACACTGCTGTGTTAGAGTACAGTAATTAGTATATCAATCATCACATATATTTACTGAACACATATTGGTGATAAGACTGCATGCTGCGTTTGCTCGGATTTTGACCTGCAGGATTTGCCCTTTGTATGTACGTCTTATATATTTCTCTGGAATGCTGTGACACTTTCGGTGGTTCCACATTGTAGATGCTGTCCAATGGGAATATACTTCTCTGTACTCTGTTTTGAGGAAGTTAAATCACAGACTAGTTATAATCCGGGAATAGAAGAACAAATAACTGGCTACATCTTAGAAGACTAGAACTGGAATACCGTTGAACTTTAGCAGAATAATAGCTTAGAAAAACTGATAATAAAATCTGTATAATTATAGTTAGCTTTTGACCGTGCTTTTACTTATTTTCATATTTAACAATCTAATAAGTATATAACTTTTAGTTTTTGCAGGAGAATTAAGAATTACTTATTGGTATTATTACTATTATATTATTGTTATTATTATTACATGTATTACGTTCAATAAAATATTTATTTCCTCTTTAATATGGCCATTACATTGTGAGGACCAATAATACTGAACAAAGTTCATACTTACAGTTCAGTTGACTTTCCTGCCTTGCGGACACCTCGTTCAATCTCTATTGGTTGATTGGATCTATTTCCTATATCAACAAATCTATAACATATAAAAACTTCAGTGTTATTTCTTTCAAGACGAACCATTAACCGATAATGGTAAATACTTGTGGACCAAATTAAAAATAATATTAATAGATCTTATAAAGAGGGCATTACAGAAAACATTGTATACAGTTCCAAAAAGTAAATTAGCATTTGTGTAATATTTATAGTAGATTTTCTCAAAAGGTTGGCGTGAAACATCTACCATAACAGGTTTGGGTTTCAGTATGAAATACCTCGGATCCGAGTTATCAATCCTACACTATTTACACAAATCGTTATAATATTACTGGGAGTGATCATACAAATGTATCATAATGTATTAAAATCACACATTGTAGAATCGCTGTAGCAAATGTTCTTTTTCCAACTGACTCAAAAAATTACTAGAAAAATATTCAGCGTTTGAAAGTTTTGAAAAAGTTATCAGCATGGATAAATAAAAACACAAACGTTTGAAGAAAAATAATGATTAATATATTAGACAAAAGAAAATACTAATTATTAACAGACAGACATGAAATTAGTTTACAAAAACTACAATGAATAAGAAAAGTTCTATTTTTATTCATTAATCAATATTACCATTAATTGGAAATGAGTTCTGACTTTCTGTAAATAAATATAACAAAACTCAAATTTTGTTATTATGGTAGCCTGGAAAATTCAAATATTGACAGAGAAGTTGTTACCATTATTGTCTATCTCTTCTAAATAGCTAGAAAGGCATACAGTGGAACCTTTTAGCAAACTGTGAATGATATCTCAGAACAAGTAACAGATCCAATTGACTTATTACCTGGTCGTGGTTTAATATAAATTTATGCAGAAAATATTTAAAAAGACACAAGTCATTCAGATTTAAGATACTGTAAGTTTTAATCAAACTGGGCCAGTTTGACCTATTATTTATTTGGTATTTTTAATAATCTATTCCGTAACTCTTTACAGTACAGAAGAAGTGAAATGTACCACAAGGCTCATTCTGTGGTTCTTCATTACACAAACATTTATCAAACTGTATTAGTTCAAGCTGAATACACTAAGTAAGTAATTATGTTTGTATTTTGTGGTTTATTATTGAGGTGGTAGAAATATATCAGCAACTAGAAAATTAATCAATCCAGTTTTTAATTCTGAATGTTACTATGTCAGGATTTTGTTTTGTGTTTTATTTCTTTGTTTATTATATATATATATATATATATAAATCAGGCAGACCCCTAGATTCTTTTCAGCCGACACAACTATCCATCTTTGTTTTCTTTACCCATTCAGTTTAACCTTTCATTTAGAGATTTAACAACACTACCTCATATAGACAAATCTAGATTAATTATAACTAATATATTACTGTTGTCCAAATTAGGATAACTTACTTTTTATAAGTAGTGATGCTCTCTTTACTAGGAGGATGAATATCAACCCCATAAGTCTGCTCCATTGTTGGAAACAGATCCTGAGATAAAGATATAATCAATGTAAGTCTTCAGGATATATATATATATCAGCATGTGTGGGGCATATATAAAATACACACACATAAGCACACACACACTCAGGTAACAATAAAGAAAATATAAAAACTGACTGATTAAAATGTTAAATATTTACTGGTAAATTGAGGAATAAAGTGTTGTTTCGATTATAATGTGACAATAAAGACCCTCTAGATATAAACATAGTATGTTAGTTAACACCATCAGGGTGTTTAAACTCCATATTTATATACCAACTCCTAGTATGTGGCATGGAGGGAGGGGGGTAGGCAGAAATTATCAGCTGCCCATAAATATATATATATATATAAATAACACACACTACTCAGTTAGAAACAAGTCTGTGAAGGAGATGAATGTTATGAGGAATTATATGGCATTATAACATAAAATGTATATTCCTCTGGGAGCAGAGCTCAGTTTTTAAACAGAAATTACTATAGGCCAAAGTGATTAGAACACCTCCTTTACTCACCAATAAACACATTATAAGATTGTAACAAAATAATATAATATACAGAATTTTAGTCACTATGAACAATGAATATTAAAATGGCTTTAGTCTCACACAACCAAGTACATCAATAAACTAGTTGTTACTGACAACTAAATACTATAACAGTAACTCTTACCCACTGACAGTCAAGTACAATAATATACAGATATGAATTTATTTACAACCAAATCCCATGTATGTAGGTATTCAGCAAAAGAGAAGTCCGTTAATACTACTACTACTGGTACTACTACTAATAATAATAATATAGTGTAAATCATGGCAGTATGATCTTTTGTGTTCATGATATAACCACTACAAAGTAGCGAAACTAAACTATAATAAAAGTATATACTGGGATGATATGTGTATTTCAATTTGATAAAACAAATAATATGTTTATAAGGTTACCAACTCCAGTAACACACTGTTTCTCATCTGTACTGGATATGTATACTGCGTACTAACTAGCAGTCTCATTAAATATTCATCTTCTTTTATTTGTGGATATGTATGAAATATTTTTACTTTAAAAATACAATAGAAAAATAAAACGTATGTTACAATTAAGATGATGCACTTCTTGCCTAATATCAAAACTGTATGTTAATTTTAGTTCCAATTTTTCAAACAGACATTCAAATATCTGCCATTCATTTATGTGGCATGGGTTATCATTATTACTGGTAATAATAATAATAATAATAATAACAATGATAAAAATTTAGATTTAATAAACCATCATGCTGACTACTAGAAGTTATTCAACAATATTATACAGTAATCTCTCATTAAGACAAGACCGTCACTTCAAGAAATATTTCCATTAGATTACATACTCTGATGTTGCTTCAAACAGCATAATGGAAACTATTGTTTAGAAATGTGGATGTTTTAGTGTTACTTTTATACCAAGACTAAATGGGTTAAACACCCTCAAAGGTTAATTAAGTGGTGTGAAACATAAAATAAGCTAATATTTAGATGAAACGAGTACAAGTTTTCTCAAATGAAGCTAATGGTAAATGGATGAAACAATGTTTGGCCTAGATTGGTTTATCGGGTTCAACAATATTTTCGATGCGATATATTATCAGAAGAAAAAGCTGAGCTTTGTTTGTTCAATACTATACAGACCTTTAAAGACAGATAGCTCAGACCCGACTCTTCCTTGGGTATGCTGAGATCATCCATAATATCGAGATCTCCATCGATATCGGAGCCTTCACTGCTACTGGTACTTCCCTCTGAGCCTGTTGAGGACACCGATGTTGTTGACTCCTTACCACTAACATTTGGATTGGCTTCTGGAGTGGATTTGCTGAAGATAGAGCCATCCTGTCCATAAAGTGGTTGGTCAAGGACACTAATAATTGTCGGTTTAAAGGGACATAAGGAAAATAGGTGAAAAATTTATTTTTATAGTATTTAGTATTTCGAATTATATTTGCATGAATCGATGCTTTCGTGCATCAAATTGACCACAAAGCTTTCAAAGGAATCTTTGTTTATACTGATAAATAATTTATATGCAAATATGGATTGGTGGGAAATCTCTAACTTTTAAAACCACCCATAAAAATTAGCTTACATATGAAACAAACATAGAAAGAAAAATTGCTGTATAAAACAAACAAGAACATACGTAGGAGACAATGATATTTATTTATTTTTGGTGTGACTATGAAAATATAAACTATGAAAAATTGTAAAATGACTACTATATATATATGACACTATGTACAATAAAAGTCATTTATCTTTGTGGAAGCCAATATGTAGTCTAAGTATTCATTAGTGTATAAACTCATGGTTGAATCGATTTTGGAGGGAAAGGAAGGTCTTATAACTTGAATTATACGCCGATCATATTTCTTAAGATTTGTTTTGCAGACCTTAAGAGCAAAATCTGTATCTATATCCATGCAGGCTGACATACTGGAAGGTGTACATCACTAATGAAGCCATTGGATGTCTGCCTGAATAAGCAGTTTAAGGGTGAAAACGGGAAGCTTTGGAATGATCAGATGACAGGTGTTGGTAACCTAAAGACAATACTGATTCAGCCAGTCATGAGGTGAGTGAAAACATGGGAGCATATTTCGGAACAAATGGTGTGTAATTCCTTCTTAAAGTGTGTTATTTCTAACAAGATGGATGGAACATAAGATGATCCCCTGTATGAAGATTTTCCTGGTGAAGATGTTGCTGAAACTGGAGATGTGGCAGACAACAACGGCTATAGATCTACTGATTATTATGATGATTCTCCTGCTACACATGAGATTCTGGACTATGACTGGGCCAACTTTCTTGTGGATGATGAGAATTATTCTGATTTTGAGAGATTTCAATAATATTAATAGACAGAAAACACTTAAAAAATTGGCAAGCCAAAACTTCAGAAGTCGACCTCGGCTTATACGGTGGACATATGCCTGAGTAAAGAATTCCAGGGATTCAAATTGACCTCAACTTATCTGTCAGCTCGACTAATATGCAAGTTTTAAGACATAAGGATTCATAATAACGAAATCCCCTTGATTGTTTTGGTGACCAATTTGATCCAAACATATCTCTATGTATAACATAATGGTGATGATGATGCTAGATATGAAATGGTTCAACATACAGAGATGGGTTCTGTTTGACCCCAGTTAGAAACAGATGCGTCCGATCTAAACAGCATTTAATATTAAAAGGGATAAAATATTACAATTTTAAGATAGCCACCATTTAAAACACCCCACTGTCCATCTTCATAATATTCTGTATTTAATTTGCGGTAAATGTCTTA
This sequence comes from Paralvinella palmiformis, assembly GCA_025642065.1. NCBI lineage: Eukaryota > Metazoa > Annelida > Polychaeta > Terebellida > Alvinellidae > Paralvinella > Paralvinella palmiformis. Next base: position 36,881 of record JAODUP010000613.1, read on the forward strand.
TAGTAATACAGCATTTGTTTACTAGTTACCTATGCATATCTGTCAGATTTTGGTATAAACATCCGTGAAAATGTTAGATCAATAAATATGATACACTGAGTTGAGTTGAGTTGTTAAGCCTCAGCACTGGTCACACCTGGAACATACGGGTGAGGAGCGTCTGCCGGTGGAAATATATCCCACAAACACGGGTACGAGTTGGATTCAAACCCACAACCTGGAGGTTTGCAGTACAATGCTCTAAACAGTGTGGTGTGCCATTGATATAATATTGTAAAGTGCCTTAGAGCAGCTATCTGCTGAATAGGGTGCTATATAAATGTCACATATTATTATTATATGGACAACATGTTTCTTATTAAATTATTATTGTTTTCCTAATAAGAAGAATATTAATATACGGTATGTGAAAAAAACATCAATCAGAAATAAGACATCTTCAGTAAGATTATTAAAAATTTTAATAATTATATTCCTTAAACTAAAGTCAGAATATAACACTAGCAATATAGAGAACTCTGTTAGAGCTTTTACCCAAATTCTTCTTTCCGTCTTCCGGGTCGTACCCTGGGTGCAAAGGGACTGTAGCTGTTGGCAAACTTAGGCATGAAATCTCTGAAAATTAAGGAAAATAGCTATGAAATTATTGATGGATCACTGTTGATCATATAGATCCAGAACAAATATCATTTGTTATTTTTTTTTTATTCATCAGAATAATATTCCAGCTTGTAATACATGATCAAGTAATATACATGTAATCAATTTTTTAAATTGTTATCTTTTACTGGATAGTTTTTCAGAAAACCTCCACTGATATCTTGTACGGCATTCATATGTTATATTTGATGGCCTCTCTATCACATACACACACACTTCAGATGACAGGTTCCATCGGAATGGATGAAATAAGATAATATGCTGAAATGTTCACAAATCTCCTAATGAAATTCAAGAATCATTTGCCATATAGCCAAGCCTACAAAATAGCATGCCTACAGATGTAGATTTGGTAGCATTAACAACACTATTTAGAGTCTGTCGAACAATAACTTGTTGTTGATACGAGTTAATTAGGACAACTCTGACTTATCATTACATATACGTTATTTAACTTATTTCCTAGTCATCTGTCGGCATACAAAACTTGTACTTATTCTACCTGAGCATGCATCCTCAAGTAGAATAAGTACAGGTTTTGTGTGCCCACAGTAACACGTGGGCAAAATATAAATATACGTTTATCAATTAGAATCATATAACTAAATTCTTGCGTCAATTTATCATAAGAAAAATACACAAAATAAATAAATAATTGAACACAGTTTAGTCGTTTTATCTACACCACTTTAATATAACCAAATATATCAGTCATTTGCATAAAAAGCTTTAAAAACACTTGTATTAATGTAAGCTGGTAAACGTCAACATCAGGTCACTGCTTAACGCAGTTAATGGTCAACTGATTAGAAAAAAATATCCACATATTTAAGTAGGTTCAAAAACACACGTCAATAAATGTATAGATTTGTATGTAAAAAGGAAAGTTGTGACGCATTGTAAATTGCAGATATTTCATACCAAATTAAAAGAGTACATCCAATTATTACCTGCATGAGTTTGGCAGGGTAAAGCTATAGAGATCATCAAGGCTGGTAAGTTCATATGGTTTATAGTATTCCCAGAAGTAATTCACTCTCTCGTCCTCTCTGTGTGTCTTTATTGTGAGAGGTTTCGTTTCCAAGCCTCTACCTTCTTTAAAAAAGAATTCATTATGACATTTATTTAAGTGATATTTTGTCTTTGTCTCCTTTGATTGTGGATAATACAATCAATTACAATTACTGATTATCATTATACCAATTGTGGATATATGATGTGTAAATGTAATTTAAATAAATTATACAAGTGTATGCCATGCCATTATGTAACTTTGTTATAATATCTAGATGTAGTTTGTTCTGTATTTTAATTGTTTTAGGTTTAAGCTAGTTTGACTGTTAGAATGTATATAAATTTATAAGTACATGTGTCTTTGCATATATACCGCATTCTTCTGTGTATAATACACAGTTTTTTCTCACCCTTTTCCTCGTTTGTTTTGGGGGGGTGCGGTATATGCCATAACTAAGTATACAACTTTTTTTTCAGACCTGTTCCCAAGAAAACCGAGTACATTTGGACTTTGATCGTAACTTTTCTATATTATGTTATAAAATGTTTGATTAAGTTTTATTGATACTGTATATGTGTTGTTTCATCTACTTCTGTGTATTTCACAGTTTGTACAAAGCCAAGTGTGTGTTTATTCTGTGTTTTTATGCCCTCAATTGAAGTATCGTTTGTGTAAACAGGTTGGACGAGCCCCATCGGTGTTCCTCCCTCTTTCCATCCATGATTACTGTTTAAAACTCTCACGATGCTCCACAGTGTCATGATCCATTTACTACTCGTTTGGTGACAGATCAGTTTATTTCATGGAAATAAATATATTGAGCATCCAGCTGCAGATTTTCCCAGTTTCTCCTGCCATTATACACCAAAACTAGGTTTTTCCAGATGTTTTTCTGATCAAAAGGGGGTGCATGTTATACACAAATGCACGCAATACACAGAAGAATACAGTATGTATATATACTGTAATTACTCCTGTATTAGTCCACCCAGCAAATATATCAATTTTTGACCTTGTAATTCATTCCTCAGGCATATGCTCACCATTGACTTCTGAAGTATTGGCTTGCCAGTTTTTAAAGAATTTTCAGTCTAATAATAGGATTAAAATCCCTCAAAATTGGAATCATTCTTGTCATCCCCGAAAAAGCTGGCCCAGTCGTATCTGGAATTTCATGTGTAGAACTGTCATAATATTCAGCCTAGCTGTCATTGTCCACCACATCCTCAGTTTCAGCAACACCTTCATCAAGAAAATCTTCATACAAGGCATACTTTTTTATTCCATCCATCTTGTTAGAAATACCACACTTTAAGTAGGACTTGTGCACCATTTCTCCAGCAATACGATCCCACATGGTTTTAACACACCCAGTGACCACGTGAATCGATAGTCTCTTTATATTACCAGCATGTGTTAGTGGTTTATCACACTCTGCCATCCAATCATTCTATAATCGCCCTTAAATGGCTTGTTCAGCATACTGCTCCAGTAATGATGTGCACCCTCCAGGTATGACGCCCTGTGTGGTTTTCTAAACCATTTCTGTTCGCTTTGATGTTATAATTAATAAAAAACATGTCACACCAAAGATGCCTGATTGTAACTTCAACTGGCAAGCATTATTAATTAATTGTTTCACAGCAACTGGCGAGCAAGGTTTGTAATGTGATCAGTGATTTTTATTGTAGCACTAATAACCAGGAGGTACTGGTAGGTAACATCGCATGACTATCAAGTATTATTACATAAAGACTGGCATCTTTTGGAAATTCAAATATTATTTTGGTGAAAATTAATTATTGTTTATTGAATAATAATGGATTATTAGGCAGTGATATGGTGATTTTGTTCCAACTCTGGCTCTTATTGAGTTGAATCCTATAAAGTCAAGGATGGCTCAAAACATCTTTGCTTCAGCTGGTAGAAAATATGATGCAGGTATAAGTCCAGGTGCTTCTGAGAACTCCCTTTACATCCCCCAAAATCGACTTAACTGAGAGTATATATATATATATATATATATATATATATGAATTACCTTTTAGTATATGGATGTACTTTGTATATAGTTATGTCATTTCACTGTACAAAACCACTGAAATGCTTTAGTTTTAGTAAGAAAAATCCATTAAATATACAATATTGTCATATTTTTCAATATTTCACTATTGTGCTAAATATATTTTCTTATTTAAAATAGATAATTTCATTATTTATGCACTCAACACTAAACTAATATTATGTCTGATAAACAATAAATAATTAAAGCTAAACCTTTTATATGATTTTACTGTGTTGCTTTCTCTAACTCACCTTCATCATAAGCAAATGGCAAACTTCGAACGACCGATAACTCCCACCACTGTGTGTATCTAGAAGGAAAATATCATAGTCAAATCCATACTAAGTACATCAACAGTTATGAGTAAATATTGAACTGAATCAACTTTATGCTAAACTATGCACTTAAAAAACTAATGATAAATGACAACAAAATATTTAAAACTAAGAGAAATCCCAAAATCTATAGTAGTAAGCTATGATGATGATGATGATGATTGATGTTTTACGGCCACTTTTGTGCACAAGGTAGGCTAAATGGGCCGAGCGACCTCCAAAGGTAATGAGGCGAAGTCAAAGATGAAACAACCTTCAGATATGCCCACGCCGAGATTCGAACACGGGTGGTAGTGATCTGTAGTCCAACACGCTACCGCTAGATCACGGAGCCGCCCAGTAGTAAGCTATGAACTACATTTCTTACAAATATTTAATTAAAAACAATTCTATTCATTATCAAGAAAAAAACATCACTTGTAATTTGCAGATAACACAAGGAAATTATACGATTGAATTAAAACAATAGTCAAATTTCAGATAAATAAACAGTTTTGGGATCACCTGCATAATTTTGATGTTGTTGTTGTTTTACAGTGAACCGGGGATTTCAATTACCATATATACTCGCGTATAAGTTGCACTTTTTATACTCCGAAATTGATGCCAAAATCGAGTGTGTCTTATATGTGGGTCATATTAAAAGGGAAGGTACTATTTGGCATAATTTAGGGGAAAATATAATAATATTGTTTTTCAACCTTAATAATGAATATATGAACAATAAACAAATTTATTAGGTGTGTTTTCTCTGTTGTTTTTCGAAGCCAAACTTAATTGTGATAAACATTATGATTATTTAATCCAATGGTCTAATTAGTGACGTGATCACAACAGGGCCAGAAAAATTGGTTGCCCGGAGCAAGTATATTTTCATGCAGGGCTAGTGCTGATCGGCGATCACTTGCCTGTTCGGGCAAGTGCCTTTTTGAGATGAAAATTCACCAAATATGTGTGTGTACATGCCTAATGAACAAACCAATTAAAATTATCATTTTGTAATCCGCGATGCAAAGCTGGTTGTGAGGGCCAGCTATGTCTAAAGCCGAGATTCCACGTATGCAGCATACAAATGCGATATCCATGTGTTTCGCACACCCCTCTCACCTTCTTACTTATTTTTCTTGGGAAAGCCTGCCTGAACACTTAAATCAGACGGGTGAATCTAGAATTTTACGATCCGGTCATAAAATTCTGGATTCAACCATCCATTTTGTCACATACGCAGTCGCACATAGATCTACAGAATCACGCTCGTATGTTTACAGGTTTTCCATTTTTTGTCGGATTCAGATACCACATATGGAATCTTGGCTTAAAACCAAGATTCCATATATGGGGTATGTGACATTGCAGTATCCACTTGTTTCGGACACCCCTCTCACCTTGTGACCTATTTTTCTTGGGAAAGTCTGCCTGGACACTCAAATCAAATCAGACAGTTGAATCCAGAATGTTATGACCCGGATCATTTGCATTCGTACCAATCACTACATCGAGAGGTCCATTTTGTCACATTTGGAAATCACATACGCAGTCACGTATATGGAATCACATCTGTACATTTACATGTTTTCCATTTTTTGTCGGATTTGCATAATACATAGACTCTACCGCATATATAAAATCTCGGATTAAGACAACACACCGCCTATTTAAATGGTGTCGCCGATTAAAACCTGTATTCATTGCAGTTTACTGGCTACAGGTTCTTGGTAATTTGAAATTTAGTTATATAGTGAAAATGACTATGGGTAATTCAGCAGAGCAGCATTGGGCTTCAGTGAATAAGTATTTTTTATCAAACACTTCTTTATTTGTCAATTTTTATTGCAAATACATGTTTATATGTAGGCAGGTGAAATATAGCAGATTAAAAATAAATGATAATTTTGGATCAGGTGAAAATTTGTTGGAAAAGTGAAAACATTTGTCAGGCAAGTGCATTTCCAATATACTTGCCCACAGGCAACTGAATTGAAAAATATTTTTCTGGCCCTGGATCACAAACTGTGACAAAGTCAAAGACATGTCGTTACTACCGAAATATGTGAGCGTGTGTAATTGAACAGAAAGGTAAATGAGGCCATGCAAAGAATGACCATAGAAGCCACATCAAGGAAAACGATTACAACAAACAATGTGTTAATTACTTCCAAAGCTGGCACATGGGAACTACTAATAAACTACTTCAAACAGGATTATGGAAACAATTCTACAGCAGCAGACAACCTGAAACAGCCGTCGTTACCTATCGTCACACAGTGGGTGAAAAGGGCCTGGGATTAAATGAACCCTGCCATCATTACCAAATTGTTCAAGAAGTGCTCTATCAGTAATGATTTAGATGGCACTGAAGGTGATGTATTGCGGGATGAACAGCACAACAAATCCGACACTGACTCCGACAAAAAAGGTGACAACATGTATGATGACACATGAACAGATACTACAGATGTTCAGTGAAGAGAGTGATGATGATGAATTTTTGGATTTTGATTCAATATTGCTGATTTTAGTGCATCTTATATATGGGTTCAACTCCAGGGGGGCTTATTGGCCATAGAAACAGGTTAAATGTCTTATATACGAGTATATATGGTAACTAAGATTTCTCCGGGATTAAACTTGTTTACCTTCTTTCACGAGTGGTTGGTCCAACTAGTGTGACTTTATTGTGCATGTAGAAATCTGTGACATAATCCCAAAGTGCAAGGTCACCAACCTTTGGTTCGTAAATGCCCAAAAACAGATTAATAGCATGCTGTTTGTCGGCATCTGAATTTGACAGAAAAAAATAAAAATTATCACAGAGGTTATATAATATACGAATAGAAAATATCCGGCACATGAAATTACCCAACAAACCTGAGAAGGCATTGCTGTAGTAACGCGACAGTGTGTGCATGATATCTCGAGAACTCGACGTCCAAGGAGCTATCTTCCTGTAACCTTTGATTCTGTGTACGAGCTGTGAGCCGCCGTACTGTACAGCCAAGGCATCGCCCTGATCCTCGTAGAGATCCTCCAGCATTCTGTAGACAGAGAATAAAAACCTATCTGAGCACTATGTTTGGGATCACATTATATAGCCCTTCTCAGACACACTCTGGACTTTATAATTGGATTACCCGTATGTTGGGTAAACAAGTGTCATGTACTTGGTTTAACCATTTCAGGGCTTTCTCCACAGATAGGTCACTCCTGAACACAATTCACGCATTTTCACACTTCTGCACAATGACATAAATCTAGCAGAGATGGTGATTAAATATACTTAATTGTTATGTTGGAAATCTGGATGCACTTTCACAATTGAGACATCATAAAGAAATGATTGGTACCTACGTTACTTATTCTAAAAAGGTTAAAGAAAGACTGCTTATTACTGATTCTGGATAAGTATGCCGCAGTTAATTTTATATTTCTTTAAACTTGTCCGTGAAGGATTAAATTTAAAATCACTCAAAAGCACAAGAGCACTCACAAATAGAGTTAGGCAATTATGGAGCAAAAAGTAATCAAACATGATTACCTGAGAATAAAATGAATATGATTACAATTACATGAATAATGATGTAATTTTTTATGGTGATAATACGTTTACACTCATGATTACAATGTATATCAGCCAAATATGAATGGGATGTGTTACTATTTTTCACTCACATGTATTGAACTGATATCAACACTAAATAAAAATACTGGATATTTAATAGGAAGTATATTTATTAATGACCATTGCACGACACTCTGATGACAACTTCATTTAATATCTCAGAGTTAAATTTTCACCATCAAGTAAATGTGCACGTAACAAATTTTCCATCAATGCACAATGCACAAGTATCTTAGCAAGAATACACCGAGACTATACAGGACCATCATTTTCAGCTCAATATTAACTTCACATTATCCTAATATTATGTTGCCTGATCAGCTAAGTAAATTATTAGTTCGACATTAGTTCGACAGTTCTCCCCATTGCGTTTAAAATTAATTCCATTTTTGGGAGACTCCCAGATAAATTACACAATCTACTCAAGGTCTACACAAATACAAAGTATCATATCAGGTACTGACCTATTAATATTAAATTCAGCAATTATTTGTCTAGATGGAATTAAGTGTATGCAACAAACAGAATAATTAGCACATAACCAAAAATGGGTGGAGTGTGGAACTTCACGAACTCGGCCAGGTTGAGATGGGAATAAAATTGCAGAGTACTTCTTCCTCAAGTCTGTCCAAATATTAATATTGATGTTATGACGTTTGGTGTTTTATGGCCATGTTTGTGCACATGGTTGGCTAAATGGGGTGAGCAACGTCCAAAAGTAATGAAGTGAAGTCAAAGATGAAACAACCTTCAGATATGCCAACACCGAGATTTGAACATGGATATGTTATGGTATGATATAACACTGTAAGCACTGATTACAACTACATAAAAATGTAATTGATTATTCTTATCTTTATGTTGCACCTGGAAATGACAATTATGATTACTGGAGATCATGTAATCAATTATCAATGACAATTATGATTACCCCAAATCTGTTACGGAATGCTCCAGAATCAGATATTAAATTCTATTCACAAAAAGATGGCACATAATATAATAAATAGAATGAGGGAACATCCATAGTTTATCTTAAAAGGTAAAATCTAGGTGAGCTTAAAATGTTATTTATGTGATACATGATCCCGTATAATTCTCATCCATAAGGAATACTGGGTGTTTTCATTTTAAAGTTAGCAAATTATTTTTTAAAGATTTAGAGAGAGAGAGAAATATAGCTTACTAACTGAATACGGTTACTAAAATAGTTAACTTATGTTTCTTATCTAATTGTGTACACACATACCTAATTAACACATACACACAGATATACACACACAAACACACACACACAGAGACAAACACAGAAAGCGAGAGACAGAAGTGGAGAGAAAGAGAGAGAACAGCAAAACATCATTAGCATTGCTTTGTGTGGAAAGATGTTTAATTTATTACTATCTTTTGTATGTAATAACAACACACATTCTACTATCATATGTTCACGTACCGGACACAGTCAGTATCAAATTTCAAATAAGGCTCATCCAGGACCCCTAATGCGTGTAACTGAAGTACAGAAGATAAAATTATAGCATTATTTATGAGGAAAGTTTGACAAAACATTAAACATGAGTAATAGTATTCAAAATAAGTGCTCACTGAAACATATATTGTTTGTTATTATATGAGACATAGCTTTCATAATAAATATGACTGGTGGTGTAAGGTTACACCAAAGTCTCTACATACCTGAAAAGCTAAGGCACACTTGCCAATAGCAAACTGTGCTGTATTTGTTCTGTCCAAGCAGTCAACACAGTTGGTTCTAATGATGCCTTGCTGTTTACGGCCAAGTTCTGTCTCATTATTCTGCATACCATGACATCTACACATATTATATAACACTTATGTTATTAGTTCCACAGTATATTTAAGACCTGATTATTGAAGTTTGCTGTTTCAAGTAATAAATTTGTTCTCCTTCAACATTCTTAACTAAAATGTAATTTAGGTAATTTTCACTGTACAGTGACAATGGATGCCTAGAAAGTAGAAATTAATAAGACAATATTGACCTCAGATGATTATCCACAATAATAATCATATGTTATGTAGTTAGCGATGACTTGACCCAAATGGTTTACCTTGGATGTGGACGTAATTCATTACAGTACAAGTTCTTCCCACAGTGTAGGAAGCCAATCTTTTTCACGCAGTATTCAGCAATCTCTTCCAATCTGAGCAGAACATTCTCTTTTTTGCTGAAAAAACAACTCTCGGACTATAAAAACAATCAGCTATGTTGAATAAAGATATGGTACATATTTTAACAGAAACAATCTAATATAGAAATGCTACATATTTCCAAACATCGATTTGTATTAGATTCATGGGGAAATTCCCTCAATATCTAGATATGACTATTTTATCTTTCTCTCTCTCTCTCTCTCTCTCTTACACACACACACACACACACACACACACACACTGTACCTATCACATTACCTCTTACTGACTCGAGCCATATCAAACCCAATATATTTTATGGCATGTTCAGGTGGCAGGAACTGATTGAGGTACTGAAGAGACTTGACAATCTCCTCGCTAAGGATACTTTCATGTTTTTTCTTTTCTCTTTTCTGTAATAGCATCGTGAAAAGTTCAATTATTACAGTCTTTTTAAAACAAAATTAAATATTCTGTGTACCATTTCAAATAGTAGTGCATAATCTAACAGAAATCCATCCCCTACTTTAAGACTATTCAGTGACATTTATGACAATATCTCTGCCTCTCTGAGTAAGTAGGTGAGTGAGTCAGTGTTTTTTTTACCCTCAGCATTGGTCACACCTGGGACAACTGCAGGGGCAACTGCTTAATGGAAACATTGCTGGTCACACCTGGGACCTATGACCCTGGGGCAACTGCCTTAATGTAAACATTGCTGGTCACACCTTGGACATATGACCCTGGGGCAACTGCATAATGGAAACATCGGTGGTCACAGCTGTGACATATAGCCCAGGGCTAACTCTCTAAGGGAAATATTGCTGGTTACACCTGAGACATATGACCCAGTGGCAACTACCTATGGGAAACATTGCTGGTCACACCTGGGACATATGACCACTAGGCCCTGCCTAAGGGAAACCTTGCTGGTTACATCTGGGGCGTATGATCCAGTGGCAACTGCCTAAGGGAAACATTGCTGGTCACACCTGGGACATATGACCCTGGGGCAACTGCGTAATGGAAACATTGGTGGTCACATCTGTGACATATAGCCCAGGGCTAACTCTCAAAGGAAATCTTGCTGGTTACACCTGGGACATATGGCCCAGAGCCAACTGCCTAATGGAAACACTGCTGGTCACCTGGGTCATATGACCCAGGGGCAACTGCCTAATGGAAACCTTGCTGGTCATACCTGGGACATATGACCACTAGGCGCTGCCTAAGGGAAACCTTGCTGGTTACACCTGGGACATATGACCCAGTGGCAACTGCCTAAGGGAAACATTGCTGGTCACACCTGGGACATATGACCACTAGGCCATAGAGGTGGTATCTAGTTATTTTAATGTCATATAGTTACATTACAAATTTATAAACCAAAAAAAAGACGCTCAACAAGAAGTGCATAGGATATACCTAGATATTTAAACAAAAATTATATAATAACAGACAGTGAAATATATTTTCATAAGAAATATACCTGGAAACGTTTATTGAATTCTGACAGTGAGTAATGGAAACATACCAGAAATGTGGTAATGCAGAAATTCAAACCATGTACTGCTGCTTCATAGAGCAGTGTTCTACCCACTCTATATCAGCCTATGTGCACAAAAGTGGCCGTAAAACATCAATCATCATCATCTACTCACTCTAATCTAAAACCAGGCCACATAACATAATGCAAATGGCATGAACATGAAAAAGCCAAATGGCTCTTATTTTCAAGGTTCATGTAACCTACGGCATCTCCATGGCCTAACAGGTAGTACAGTTAACATGTGTTAAAGCAAATTTCCAGGCTGTGTGCATCGTAATTGGATGGTTCTAAAAGATAGTTTTATGAAGTTTCAGCAGTTTCGATATGCTTGGTGCCTACAAAATAATTTGTTGTTGCAGATGGATCACAGAAATATTTGGAAATTATTAAATATTGTACTTATAAATGCCAGTCATAGGTCAACAGATAACAGAGAATTTGTGATTTTCAACTGATGACTTTAGTCACCTTCAGAATGTGGGCAGTTTCAGAATTGGTGATATGCAAGCAGTTGTGTCCTGGTGACAAAAATGCAGTGGAAGTTGCAACAATTTGTTGACATTCAATTTGCTGACCTTGTATGTGCTTGTTAGTTCATACAGATTGTGAGGAATCCTATTGGGGTATTGTTCTAATCAGGAAGTACAAAGATAGTAAAGTTGGAAGGACTTTGTTTTGGAATCGAATCCCCAAAACAGGATCTATTTGAATTGGAATATTCAAAAGATACCCAATTCCTCAATGAACTGATCCATTGCTTCATCCTTAGTATCACATATGGGGCAAATTCAATTCTAGAATTGGAACTGATGGTCAATTCCAATTCTAAAATTGATCAATTTATTGATGGAACTGGAATGGATAAATAGAACTATGCAAAATTGGATTTTTGATTAACAAAATGGAACTGACCATATGTCGGCTTAGTATACAACATTTATGCTGGTCAAATTAACCAGTATCAATTATATAGGTCTATTAGTAAGCTTTTACCTTGACTAGATTCAGTATTATAATAGGGGAGCCATATCTTCGTAATACTTGGTTAAAATGTAGTCCTGCCACATAGCCATAAGGATCTGCTTGGTCCACTACAAAAAATAAGAAACAATACTGAGAGCATATGTTTGTATTACTGATATAAACTGGTGCTGCTATTATTAATATTTATGCTTTTAAAATAACTATATCTACTCTCACTATTACTAGTACAGTCGGGCCCTGTTATACTGTGGTCTGTTATAACATGAAATCAGATATAACACGGTCAGACCTTGGACTCTGAATCGTGGAATCCATGACAGAGCATTTTTACACAAAATGGCATGAAATCTGCAACTGACCGATAAAATGTTTCGAAATAATTTGAACACGTTTTCACAGTTTGCAATTCACATGTAAAAAATATAGCCAACGGCCACAAAATACCCACAGGTATATTTATTGAGCACAAACTTAATTACACACCACTTTGGCTCAATCAGCCAAACAAACAGCCCAATTACAACCCTCAATTATTGTTGTAATGCCACCCACTAAATAAGTTTGATGACATTTTCATTACAAAAGCAGATACACAAACAAATACATTTTCACGGGCGTTTATTTGTGCACATCCACTTACAAACATTCATTTATTGGTTCATATAGTTGCTACCTTCATCTGTAAAACATCCACTATTTATGGTGGATGAATATCACCAATCCAAGATGGCTGCTACTTTTCACCCAATTTTGCAGAAACATTTTATTTTCCACACAAACAAAGTCAACAAATAATTAAACAATTAATGTGAACATTTATTAAATAAACAGTTGTATGTAATCTTAAAGGATGGTGCAAAATGAAGTTAATACAAGGACTCCCTATTATTGCCCACCTCGATAGTACCACTGTCTCGTTTCACAGTCCACTTAGAACACAGTCGTAAAATTAGTAAACAAACTGCCTAAAAACCAGCTTGAGACAGTAAATACTGTTTATAGTGTTGTCACAGAAGTAATCTCTCCACCAAAATTGTGTTTACTTTGGCCAATAGGCCTGCATTATGAAGAAAACATAGCTAATTTCTACCCTTTGCAATCATCATTATACCACCAAATGCTGTCCATATTATATCATCATTTCCCCAACAAGCTATCATCTTGGGAAGTTAACATAATCCAGAGATGTGAGCCGCACTGCACACATTACAACAGTGCACTCTAAATGGTCAAACTAACCTAATTCTGATAATACATAAAACAGGACTTGCTAAATATGCCATGTTGGTCTCATTTTAAATACAGGTTATAGAACTTGTATGTAAATCTGTTACAGTGTGCTTACTGGATATCAGTGGCTTGGGTACCATCTTCGAGATATCCTGAGACCAGAACAGCGGGATGGAGCCGCGATGTTGAACGAATGATGTGATCGAGCCATGGTGTAAACTTGTCAGCTGTGCATTGTGCACAATCTGTTCCGTCTCCACTTCATTTGCAACATAACCCTATTAATACAAAGACATACAAAGCACTGTAAGTTATATATGTATTGGAAAACAGACCATGCTATCTTTTATAATTTATTTACATTCCACATCCATCAGCAATTATCTATGTACTTCACAAGCTATTGTATTGATGACAGGGACATCTCCTTATGTTTATGCATCTGAAACCCGACATGATTCATGGTTGCTACCTAAAAACAAATAATCTTCACCAATTGATCAAATCCAATTAACAAATTCATTTATGGTTGAAAAATCCCTTTACCATAAATACTGAATGCTGAAGTTTATATTACAGAAGAATTTCATCCTTTGCCTAATTAAACCAGTAGAATGTTACAAACCTCGGCATTAACTCCACGCTTCAGGAATCGTGTACCAGCAAATTTATTGGATCTCCGAGCAATCAAAGTCAGGTAGATAGGCCGACCAAACACCAGGATTTCTCACATCTCAGTAAAGGATAACATTAATTTTGACATTGACAAAATCTCTCAGGTCTAGATCATGCTACCTACTCAGACCATTAGTAATCATTAGAATTACAAGAAACAATACAATTTTTAATGAATACATCTGTTCAGGAAGACATTCATGAGAGAAATTCCAGTGATCCTAAAATTGTGTGGTGTCATTTGTGAAGCAGGGTTTGACTTATACATAAGTGAAACTAGTTGTTATATTATATTGTTGACACATATTATTCTGCAACCAAATATTATATTGTATATACTCGTGTATAAGTAAATGTTTTGGGTAGTGAAAAGGGTGTTCCCAAAAGCACTGCGACTTGTATGCATGTCATATATCCTATCAGCTGAAGGGAAGATGTTTTCGGCCATCCTTGACATACAAGACTATAGGATTCAACCCAATAAGAGCCACAGTCAGAATAAAATCATAAAATTGCCGCCTGCTAACCCATTATTATTCAATAAATAAAAATTAATTTTCACCAAACTGTTATTTGGATCTCACAAACATGCCAGTCTTTATATCATAATAATTTACAGTCATGCACTGTTGCCTATCAGTACCTCCAAATGTACTGTGAAACAATGAATTAATAACACTTGCCAATTGAAGTTAGAATCAGGCGTGTTTGTATCAGCAATAGTTGGAACAAAATCACCACATCTCTGCCTACTAGTCTTATTCAATAAATTAATATCCATTTTTTCCCAAAACCCTTTATTTGGATCTCACAAACATGCCAGTCTTTATGTAATAATATTATGGGTAGGGCTGTTTACTACTGGTACCTCCAGATGTTTAATTAAATTTTAGAAATCCTGTTTATTTTTAAAACCCTTTTTACCCTTCCTATAAAAAAATTTAAATTAAAAAATTTTTTAAAAGGGGAGTTTTCTGGGGCATGTTTGGTATGACAAGTTTGTTTATATATATTAGTTATAACATCAAAGCAAAATCCTTGCGAATGACGACAATGATTCGGATTTTGAGGGATTTTAAGCCAATACTTGACCTCGACTTATACAGTGAGCATATTGAAAAAGTTGGGTAAAAATTTGACCCTGGCTTTGGGGGGGTCAACATAAAAGTATATACAGTAATTGAAAGGATAAATTCAATTAGTATCAGACTACTTTATATATATATATATATATATATTGTACATCATGGTAATTTCTTGCCATTTACTTTATATAGTCACTGTTACTATTTATCAACAAAAATATGGAAAATAGAGACAAATAGACCCATTGCATGATGATGTCAAAAACCAAAACAAACCAGGCACACTTTCCATTGTGGGATTTAAAGGGGTAAAGGTGAAAATTAAAATAAAAATTTCCCGCCTTTTTAAACCCTTTAAAACTCAATGTTCCAGATCTGTTATAATCATGCCAAAAAACGAACTCCTGCGTACCGTATTGTCATGCCACTAGTAAGCAATATAAACATTTGTGTTGGGTGGAAAAAAATCTAAAAGGTTGGGTAGTTTTAATTCGAAATGACAATCTGCTAGCCAAACTTTTATAATTAATATCAGTTTAAAGGATTGACTGAAACAGTAAAAAGGCGCAAAAAGTGTAAATTTTCCAATATTATTATCCCTCAGATCATGGAAAAAATATTGGTAAATAAAGGTAATTTATTTAAAATTTTATATAAATAATAAAATTTAAAATTTTTACTGGACTCTTTTTTCTTTTTTCTTAAAATAATTTTAGTGTGATTTACTAAAAAATTTTAAAAGGGCTTTGATTCAAGGGGAATATTATTGTACTATGGGTTTTACCCCACTTTACTATCGTTTTTTAAAATAAAGAAGGACATTTTTGCCCGAAATTTAAAATTTTTTAGTTTTTGGGAAAAAATTTTTTAACCAAAAAAAGCTTTTTTTTTTTAAAACAGAAATTTTTGGCATGATTATAAAAGTCTGGGAAAATTAGTTTAAAATTAAAATGGAGGGTTTCAAGTATTATTTAGCGGACCCCTAAAATCCCACAAATGGCCCGGTTTTTTTTGGGGTTTTTACGTCATCATGCTTCAGGCTTTTTGGGAAAAACTAATGTCAGAAAATAAAAAATAGATAAAATAATTTAAATTTTTTTTTATTTCATTATTGATTCATTCGTATTATATGATTTATGTCTATTACAATGCTATAGAGTACATACATTAAAAAGAAGCACAGCATACAAGGCCAAAGCATAGCACTTGAAACTTAAAGGCTGTTAAGAGAAAACTGTCACCCCAACGTGCTATACCCCACCTAATAATCCCACTGCTGAGTGTCCATAAATTTTCAGATCATAATAATAATAATAATGTATATTTAAATTTAAAAAACAAATTTAAAAACTATAAATTTTCAAATAATATGTAATATAATAATACCCCAAATAATCCTTCTTGTATAGTGGTGACCAGGCAGGGTACCCACATTCCAGTCTCGGCCTCACAGGAGATGTGTACAGTTTTACTAGGCTGTTGTTATCCAGGTAAGAGTATGTCTCCCCGATCATACCCAATATTCTATTGGCCTTTCCGACCTGAGCCTCACAGTGAGAACTGAAGGTCAGGGTCGGGTATATCAGAATCCGGGGTCCTTTTCCAGGGGTGTTTCTTGCAGTGTAGTCTGTTCATCGGTACTGTTATTCATGTTGTACTTGTACTTCTGGTTGTTACTGCCTAGGTGTAGTACAATTCACTTATCAGGATTGAATCTAAGCTGCCATATTTGGGACCATTCTTATAATGCTGTTAGGTCTTCTTGCAATTTTAAGGCGTCTTTTTCGTTTCTGATCTCAGTGAAAACCTTGGTGTCATCTGCAAACATGAGTATGCTGGAGTGCACTAGCTCAGGCATTTCATTTACAAATATGATGAATAACAAGGGCCCAAGAACACTGCCTTGTGGACAACTTTCCTTGGATACCATACTTTTGGATCTTGAGCAGCAATCTATCATGTGGGACAGAGTCAAAACATTTGGAAAAGTCCAAATATATGGCATCAAGATCACCACCACTGTCCATCACTTCAGTCCAGTAATTAATCCATGCTGGCATGTAGTTAACAATTTATTGGTTACTAGGTAGTCAGTTATAACATCTCTGATCAGCTGTTCTATTATCTTACCAACTACAGAGGTCAAACTGACAGGTCTGTAGTTTCCTGGGGTCTGGCGACTTTCTTATGACTAGATGATATATTACCAACCTTCCAATCAGATGGCAGCTTCTCACTCTCCAGTGATAGTTGAAACAGTTTTCAGTTTCTTTTCCACTTGATCTGAAGTTATGCTCAAGTTCTCTATAGGGGGGCATATTTAGTGTGATTTACTACAAACACCACATTTTAAGAGTCTTTGTTATGTGCAGTGAATATTATTGTACTATGGTTTATAATGTTGAATACCACACTTTACTATCGTTTTATAAAGTAGCAATGACGGACGATTAGCATATAGTTATAATCTGATTTTCAGTTTTGGAATACAATTTTTTCAACAGTGCCGGCTTTTTCGGTGTCGAAGCAGAAGTTAGTTTTTGGCATGATTATAACAGATCTGGAACATTGACGTTTAAGGTTAAAATGGCAGGATTATCACAGTATTATCGCTCAGCGGACCCCCTATAAATCCCACAATGCAAAGCATGGCTGGTTTGTTTGGGTTTTTGACGTCATCATGCTTCAGGCTTTTTGGGAAAAACTAATGTCAGAAAATAAATAAGTAGATAAAATAGATAATTTGTTTTTATTTCATTATTGATTCATTCGTATTATATGATTTATGTCTATTACAATGCTATAGAGTACATACATTAAAAAGAAGCACAGCATACAAGGCCAAAGCATAGCACTTGAAACTTAAAGGCTGTTAAGAGAAAACTGTCACCCCAACGTGCTATACCCCACCTAATAATCCCACTGCTGAGTGTCCATAAATTTTCAGATCATAATAATAATAATAATGTATATTTAATAAAGCGCCCTTACTAGCAGGAGCCATTCAAAGGCGCTGTACAAATAATATGTAATATAATAATACCCCAAATAATGTCTGTAAAAACCCTGTAATGATTTAAAAGATAAAATTATTTATCTGTGAAAGCGACCTTAAATAGGTGTGTTTTTAGAAGAGACTTAAAATTTCCAAAAGTCGACGCATTTCTAATATTTGCCGGCAACTTATTCCACAAAGTGGGGGCTGCAACACTAAATGCACAATCACCATATGACTTGAGCCGAGACACTGGCACCTGCAAAAGTATCTGACTGGATGACCTGAGTTTTCGGGATAACTTTCTAATGGAAACCAGTTCACACAGGTATTCTGGCGCCATATCATTAATAGATTTATAAGTTATTAACAGAATCTTAAAATGGATACGCTGTCTAACAGGTAGCCAATGTAGTTTTTGAAGAATTGGGGTGATATGATCATATTTTCTAGTATTTGTTACAATGCGAGCTGCACTATTCTGAATTTGCTGAAGGCGATTAATGTTATAATCAGATATGCCATATAACAGGGAGTTACAATAGTCTATACGAGATGTAACAAAGGCATGAACTACAGTTACAAGTGATTCTTGTGTCAAGAATGTTTTTAAACAGTGGATGTTCTTAAGATGGTAGTAGGCAGCTCGGCATACTGATGTGACATGTTCATGCATGTTAATACATTGGTCAAAAATAACCCTAGATTTTTTACTGACCCATTAGGGGTAATCGAAGATGCACCCATCTGTAATGCTGGTGTCTTTAGGGATTTAACACAATGTGGTGATGCCAAATATAAAATATTTGTTTTATTAT
Source organism: Paralvinella palmiformis (assembly GCA_025642065.1). NCBI lineage: Eukaryota > Metazoa > Annelida > Polychaeta > Terebellida > Alvinellidae > Paralvinella > Paralvinella palmiformis. Next base: position 56,080 of record JAODUP010000613.1, read on the forward strand.
CATTTAGTTATAGAAGATTTTGAGCCATCCATAGCCGAATATCGGCAATACAATCTGTTTTGTCTTCCTGATGGAGACAGTTTCTACTTTTGCTTACAAAAACAAATCGCAATAACATTAATAAAATAAAAACAAACCTGAGAACATATTAACATTATGGAAAAGTTTATGATTTTAATTATTTGGTAATAATAATAATAATAATAATAATGGCCGAAATGGCAGTTTTTTACGTGGCTGGCAACCTCAAATGAGGAAGACGCAAATGGTCTGTAATTTACAGCTTCACCACGGAAAGACTAATTCTAAATAAATTTAGAATTTAGAATAAATGGCATGTTCAGTGGAGAAAACCTTGCCAGTTGCCTGGTTAGATGAAAAAAATGCCCTATTATAGCGCAATGGATGAGGCGCGAACCTGTGATCTCCTGCACAGAATGACCATAGCCATAGTTAAATAGTGTCAAACTCTAGCTATGTGGCCAAAGAGGCTGTTTGGTATCCGCACAGAAAACGTGAACATGCGATGGTCGAATCTGTAGCAGAAACTAGCAATACCAGACAGTAAATAGTGAAAATAAAATCACAGACAGATTGTAACAAAACTTATTATGCAAGGATAGAGAACAGTCCTACGAAGTCAGAGACAAATCCAAATAATGTATAACGTTTATAATAAATTATAATACAAGGATATTAGATTGTCTTATGAGGAAGTCGTGAATTATAATACAAGGATACTGGACTGTCCTATGAAGCCATGAGTAGTGTACAGCATCCAGTCGGGGTGAAGGCGGCCCTGTACTGGTTTGAGAAGGTGAAGGTTCCAGATGTACTTCCACGTTGGCTCCGTTTTGATTCCGTAAACGAAATCTGTAAACACACAAATGAACAAACGACCAACGAATAAATATAGAGTAGATAGATACATTTTCTCACATTCTATGATCGACAACTTAAGATGAAATCAGTGCTCGATAAACCAATTCTAAACCGATCTCACACTCAAATAAAAGTATTTCCCATGTAAATGTCGACATTACTACGCCATCTTAAAACTGGCAGTAAAATGATACAACTTGTATTACAATTAAATGAAAATATGAAGGATATTATGAACATATGAAAATCTTTTGTTATATAAAATAAATAGCTAATGCAGACTCAGTAAAAATGGTACTACTTTAAGTGTGCTTGTGTTTGATGAACAGTTAGTGAATCATCTGACAATATTTCACAAACTATCCTACAAAAGGTCATGTGTTGTATTTTTGGTAATTATAGAATATCTCAATAATGTTTCTCGTATATTTAATTTTTTTTTGTATAAGATGGATTTATCCAAGACGTGACTTTAAGAAATTGCCCAGATTGTCATTTCACACAAAAGAAATATCAAGATTTCAGTTTACTTTCAGCTTTATTTTAAATCAAATCAGCTTTACGACTTACCATTGAGAAAAGATGATTTACTTGCACTAGCATTATCTGAATCTGGTGAAGTACTCTTGTCAGAGTCAGACGAATTCTTCCTCTCTCTTCCCACTTTGTCCAGGAAGTTCCTCACAGCAGCACTGGCATCTTCTATATCCTGATGGTGACAGCCTGAATCATGGATGTGCGAGTCTTTGTTCCACGTATTCCAGAACTTCAGTTCTGTCTCTGGACTCTGGGGAAGAGTCTCTGAATTGATTCCTTTACACGGCGACATGTTGTACTGGAGGGTATGTGTTAAGTCATAGCTATAACTGAGATGGTAGAAAAATATAATACATAAGCATACGCACATAATTAACAATACACACACACAGAGAGAGAGAGAGACACAAATACACCAAAACTATAACAATACTTTATATTACTAAGATTAACAATAATACAGTGTAGCCCCATTATAATCAAATCTGCCACAGACAGATCAAATTGACATTTTGCACAATTTTGTAGAAAGTTATTTTCCACACAAACACTGGGATAATATTTATATTTAAGCCAACAAATGATAAAAGAATTACTAAGAACATTTATGAAATAAACAGTATGTAATCTTCAAGGATGATACAAAATGAAGTGAATATATGGACACTGAATTGTTGCCCACCCCGGGCCGACAATGATCACGGTGACGATTGCAGCTGATCAGTCTTGATTCGTAGTCCACCTATAACTGAGTCAACAGCTTGTGGACCCCAACATCTGTGTTATAGCAGAGCTATACTGTACCTAATTTCTCTAAAGTCATATCTCAATGATGACTCGAGTTATTGCTGTACCTGAAGTAGAAATTACTTGAAAGATCCACATTCTGGAACATACGCAGGTATCTCTGCTCATCAGGCTGTGGATAGCGGACCGTCTCATCATTAGGTATGTACAACATGCTGGTGTCCTCAATTTTAAAGATGAAGTGTGACCCAATGAGGGCCACCCTCTTCCTCTTTGTAATCAGGATCACATAGTAACCTTCCAGAAAGCGTATAAATCCTAGATGTACATAAAGATGTGAATCAGTTGTAATTGCAATATTTCCAGTTGAAATACTACTGAATTTAATTCCACTAAAATAATAGCATCTTTTAATTTATTATTTTACAACTGACAAAGAAAATAAAAACTGATTAATGCACATAGGGTAATGGAAACAATTTCACAGATTAGTTACCAGAAGTGCAAAATTAAATAAAAATCTAGACTTTAGATCAAAATATATAAAATTTTGCATTCGTGTTAAACAAGCGAGCTTAGAGACAGAAAGAGAAATCCATCAGGCAGATAACCATAATAATACAAAACCACATTATTTATATAAAAGACATCACTGTAAGAGACGTAATTTACTAGTGAGCTCCGGTGGCCTAGCGGTTAAGCACCCGGCACTTGGTGCCAATGGTCGCAGGTTCGAACCCCGTAAGAGGTCGAAACTTTTCCAGGGATTAATTTCTCGGCTCACTACATCGTGGGTGGCTGACTACGTTAAATGGCGCTGCCGTCTCCCCTGAATTATTTAAAAATAAAGGGGGACGTTAAAAACCCCCTGAGGACGTAAAACACTCTGGCAGTGACCACCCTCAGGGTATTTCGGCTCCATCTTTCCGTGCTGCTCCCCTGTGAGTGGTGGGGGAGGAGCTTTCTCAACCACTCCAACATAGAGGCTGTGCTGATTAAGCGACAGCCTGGGGATTCTCCCTGAACAACAAAACCAAAACCAACCAGACGTAATTTACTATTTATACAAAGACTATTTACAAACACCTATTGTCTCTTTATAATAGCAAAATATCATGATTTTGGGGCAAAATGACAGATTTATTAATTGAAAAACTACTCAAGAGGGAAACATAACGGTCAAGGGTTACTCCATGAAAAAAATGAGTGAGTGCTTTATTTATTTTATATACTGCTCACAACTGGGACATACAGTTAGGAGGGAACACTCATCCCCAGGATAGAGGGTGAGTTATTGTGTGTGTGTGTGTGTGCGATATGTAATCTCATGTACTCAGATATGTAGTCAATTACTCTGAAATGTACTCATACCTGTACTTAAGTACACTAATAAAATAAGTACTTGTACTCATAAAAAAAACATGTGCTCATACGTTTACTCGAGTACTTTTTCATGTACTTGACCCCAACCAATGTGGATGTTTGAGGTACAACACTCTATCCACTACAGTATTGAAGCACCCTGGCTATCTAACAGTAAACACCAAACATTGACACTCACCTACAATACCAAAAGCTGACACAGTTCTTGTCAATCCTGAAACGTGCTGCTTTGGACGATTTCCAACATCTATCATCAACAGGAGGTCCCGGATTTCCTTTCTCGTATATTCTATCTGTATTAGAGAAAATACATTTTTTAAACATGTATTCTTTCATGCCTTTAAGAAATCTGACGTGGCTCGCTATTTTGCCTCCTACCTTATCATCAACAATAATGAGGTCTCTTGGTTCAGTCCTGTCAATTTTAAGAACCCGGAACCGTGTTTCAGTATTGTTGGAACCAACAACAAAAAAACGCTGCGGAAAGAAACAGAACAGCATTACACAAACTAATGTTCTCAATTATCTGTTAAGACCAACACATACTCGTATCTAATACTATCCATCCAACAATGACACATCGACACTTATATTAATGTAAAATAAGTAATGACAGCTCTTAATTTAATAAATCTTGAAACACTTACAGCTTTGGTTTCATAGATGACAATTTTCTGGGTACAGCTGATGATTGGAAACTGCATTGTGTTAGTTATGGCATGATGAACTATGCAGAAAATCTAAAGTTGTCTTCAGAACTGAAAATATATTTATTTAAAATGACACATCAAATATATAAATTTATCCATTAATAGACAATTTCCACGACAAATCTAGCTAAAGTCCATTTGTGGGTCACATTTCACTGGGCTCACTGAACCATCTGATAAAAACATTTCTTTTACCAATCCTGAGATCTCGGAGATCACAATATGCTTCATATATTGATAACATATCTATTACAGTTCCCAACTTGATTTGTTTTCAATACCATGTCATTTTTTCACCAAAAATAAAGTTGACTTCCCTCCATACAAATAATCTTATCTATTAGCAAAACAAATTCTACATTATATTTTACAAAAATTAAACTGCTGCAAGAACTTGTAGACTGACTTACTTCTGTCAATCCCCCAAAACGTTAATTTACTAACAATTACACTCCATGCTACTTCACTATGGACACAGCTTCACTGACCTCCAAATCACAGTAGATGAGGACTGTGCATACATCACAGAAATTGTCTATTAGCTAAAACTACTCATTTCTCAAGAGTGCACCAATGCCTATCATTTGCACATAGACTATTGCTTTTAGCACATTTTACTTATTGATTGATTGATTTTCATTTGTTTCATGATTTATGATCACGAAACAGGGATAACACACGAAAGTGTGAGCACTTATTTCCGATGCAGTCCCTTTTATTGAGTGGTTGTTCAAATCTCCTCTGCCAGCACTCACAGGGGAGCAGTATGGAAAGATCGAACCGATCTACCACAAGGGTGGTCACTGCCAGAATGTATTATGTCCTCAGGGGGTCTTTATCGTCTCTCTTTTTAACACAGTCAGCCAACCATGATGTTGAGAACCTATAAATTAATCCCTGGAAAAGTTTAGTCCTCTTGATGGAATCGAACCTGTGATACTTGATGGTCAGGGCAAAACCACCCTTTAGCACAAAGTGCATAACCACTAGACCACTGGAACTCACAACAATATTAATCATTATTAGAAATCATTCTACTATGAAAATGGCACCACATCTATCTGTGGACATTCTTAAACAGAAACATGGGTGTTTTCTAAGTAGAGATGCTCAATGCATGTATTTAAAATTGAGCTGAAACATCACCCACTCGTAAGAATGTTGGTCATGGCTGTTAATTATCCCAAGTTTTCATCCAAACCAGAATATGTAATATAACCATTAAATATTTCTGGAGTCTAAGTGCAGTAAAGAATGACAGTTATGTCTAGTTAGGGCGAGTACAACAGCAGGGCTCAGGACATATCTGAAAATTGGTCGACTTTAGCATCGGTAAATATGTGTGACACGTCATCAGCCATTATTGTTGTTGTTAGGATAAAATATAGGAGATGATGACCTAGAAATGATGACATCCTTCCAAGACCCAATGAGATGATTGGAATGACGGCATTCACCATTCACCTGAACTGTACAGCAATCATACATAAACTCGTTTGAACAAAGAGAGATATACCAGTATGTACTACAGATGTGGGAAATAAAAAAACATTTGATTATTGTTTTCTAGAAAGATACTACACACAAACACTCAGTACACATTGCAAGATGGTGAATTTCTTCTGTGCATGGAGAAATGACGAATTTGTTGAAGACAATAATATTAACATATTTCTATAATTTCTTTCATAGATGGACATATTAATTATTAGTAAACCAATTTTTAGCTAAATAATAATAATATACAAATTATAAATACCATTATCACCAACAGTATTTAAAAATACCTGCAATTTAATTATCCCAAGTGATTATTGATTGAATGCTATATATATTAAATCAAACAGTTCTGACAATGTATTAGTCTAAAAGAGTTAATATCAAAGTTCAAAAGAAAGCTCGCATTCAGTGTGAAAATCTCAAAATGTTTGTTTGTATTTTGTCTCAAATTTCCTGAAAAGTCAAGATAAAAGCTGCTGCTTATTGAACACATCTGTCAAGACATCCGTGATAGTGTTTTGGGGGTATTAACACTGTCTAAAACAAACATAATAAGAACTTCTAAATGCAATTTCTTAAAAACTGGAGAATAGAATAATCATCATGTTCCAAAACCAAACAATGGATTTAAGAACAGCATGGTACATCACTTGTATAATCTGGTTATTGAACAGTTTCCAAATAACACCTACAGCAAATTTAGACAATGATAACACATCAACTAAACTGACAAAAGAAACAATATTACAAATCGTGGACCCAATAACATCAAGAAGAAAAGGAGGGAGTGAGTGAGTGAGTGCAGTAGGTCCACAAACTTGAAATTAGAATAAAGGAGGTAAAGTCATAGGCTTTATTTGTTGCCCCAATGCTGCCATGGTTGTGTATGTTCTAGGGGGGATGCCGACTTTCGCCTGTGAAAAACGTAGGAAAAAAAGGACAAGAATTGGAAAACAGATAACAGACCCTTATAGACTAGTGTTTCATTGCAGAAGGAGCTCTATTTGAATCTATACGAGTCACCTGAATACAACTACAAACTCAATTATAAGGAAATAAGCCAATACAAATGCAATCATGTCGGAAAAGGAGAAAACAAAGGAGATCTAGCAGAATCATGAAATAAAATTCTTTGAAATAAAGAAGAATTGGACACACACTGGAGTGGTTTGTTTAAGCTTACGGCTGGTCAGATCTAGGTCATATGGTTAACTCCATGGAAGAAGCCCACAAATACAGGTATGACTTGGATTCAAACCCATAACGTAGAGGTTTGCAGTGCACAGCTCTAACTACTGGACTGCCCAAAGGGAAAAAATTAATTACTTCAAAGTTCAAGCAGGAATAAATCCTTCATGGATAATATAAACTGGCAAAGTCATTTCCATTTTCAAAGTTCATGCCCCTAATCCCCCAGGAATTATGACACTTATTTTTGGTATCTTTAAAGATATGAAAGTGAATTATGTATAACAAAATTGTCAATGTTTTATGAACAGTAGCATGAGCTCAGAAACAAATGTTCAATGACGATATGAGAAACTGTTTTACACGTTACTGTTGGAAATAAGAAATACGGAAAGTGCAAAAAGTGTGGTCATCAGCAAGCTAACAATGCTGCCAGAATGTTCAATGGATTCAGTTTGAACAGCAATTGAGTGAATATTTTCCAGCTAATATTCACACTAAAGTACACAATCGTCTAGGCAACAGCAAAGATTTAAACTGGTAATAGTATTCTAGCTATTATAGGATTTTCAGAGGCAGTGCTGAATTAGACTATTAACTGTTCAGATGGACAATATTCACCTTGTGCGCAGAAGAATGATAAATGTCATTATTTTGCTGTATTCCTAGTATTCAGGTACAAATTATATGTAAAATATTTAGTGTGTTAATAAAAATTAATGTATGTGAAAGACACTATTGCATAAATGTGTTGAACAACATTCATTAAGACAAGTAGAATTGGCTTATTATTATAATGAATGAGGTTTTGCAATGTAATGTAAAACAGCTCAGCCCAAGTGACAACTCGCCCCAGACACCTCGGCCCGGGGTCGAGTTATCCAAGACAACTCAACTCCGTTATGAGACAGCTCGAGCCCGCCGACGAGACAGCTCAGCCCAATGATAAATACAACAACGAATAAGTTGGGTGGATCTAGCATCAAACATAGGCCAATCAATGGCACAATTAAAAGAGCTTACATCAATTTTATATAAGGTGGGCTGAAAAGGAATATATCCTATAAAAGCCTGTAAAGGTTTCAAGTGAGTTCAATTGACTGATAGTTAATTGTTGGTGACATTGGTCAAAAGCATATTCAATATAATACAGTGCTACATTTCAAACAGCTACATACACTTATTCCATATCAGACTCACACTGCAAGTAACGACCACCAAGCCGTTAATATATATATATATATATATATATATACACACACACAAATATTAGTTAACTAATTTACATATCGTTTTCTGGGGTCGAGCTGTCACTTAGGCCGAGTTGTCCAGGCAACTAAAAACCCAACCCTCCCCCAAATAGATGTAGATCTTGTCATAGTTACTAACCCTGGAAAGTTTTACCTGGCAGGTGTTTATATGATATAGCGAGATCTGCATAATAATAAATTAATTAGATCTCTAAATGATGATATCTAATAAATGACGTGTCTGGACTCTGATCATGATGTCACTGACCATGTATGTTTAATCTTTGACAGTACAGATAATTATCAAAACCCCCCCCCCCCAACTGTCATAATCATAACCATGTCAAATTAGGTTAGAAGTAAACGGATAGTATGATATTATAACTATGACAGATCCCCAATAGTCTAATAGACATATCATAGAGGTCTAAATCACGTAATAATAATTATAATGTCAAACCGGTTTAGGGCCTTACTGGATTTGATCGATTCTTTGGAGATATTGCCTAATGTTTAAATTGCCTAACAATGCTTGTTCATGTATTAAACAATATATACTAACATAGTATAAATATTCCCCCTTGGCTTAGGCTTAGTCTAGGTCTAGGACTAGGTTTAGATCGATCATCATCTAGAGTCTACGTCTAACACGTCACATAATGATAAACTAGCTAAAATATTATATTAAGTAAGATAAAGAAAATGGTAACTATAGCGTGTTATCACCAAAGACTGTACGATTTATATGAATAAATAACTTACATTGTTTGATATCGCTAGCTCTAGCCTCTGAGCTGCTGCGGTACATTGAACAACATCATAACGTACTCAACTAAAATAACATGGCTACCTGACATCTCGGCCACAGAGACAGATCGTACCAAGAGATCTCGGTCAAGTAGGCCATATCTTTCTGGAATGTATCTGTCCATAGTTCAGTTGAGTTTAATTGTTCAGTCTCAGTGCCCTGTCACACCTGGGACATGTAGGCGAGGGGCTTCAAACAAGATAAACATATATCACAAATACAGGTTTGAGTCGGAATCCAACCCGCAGTCTGGAGGTCTGCAATGCAGTACTCTATCACGGTGCCATCCGATCAAACACACACACACACACACACACACTGTGTGTGTGTGTGTGTATGTGTGTGTACGTCTTATACTACTTATATGTGTAGAGTATATGTGTACAATAAAAGAGATTGGGGCTCTACAGTTAATCATATAAACGTTGTGTTATAAACATATTTGACTTTCTTGTTGTCTGTAATTAGTTTTTTTCTTGTCTCGATCTCCACAACATTTATAAATCGTTTGTATGAAGAAGTGATACATATCTATTTCATAAAACAGATATATAACTGTTATAGGCTTACATATGAGAAGACGTTTTATTTATGAAAAGGATGACTAACAAGATGAAGGACATATTTGGGGAAGAGTGGTTGGTAGAATTAGATGGAATGGAGAGTGTGGAGGCATAATGGAAATACCTCCTGAGTAAACTCGGGGGGTGCAGCAGCTTTGTAATGTGTGCCTAATAAAACGATTGGGACCATAAGCATCAGAGAACTAACGTGGACAAATTAACAGTAGAAGCAGCAAGAACAAACATCGAATGTGCTAGAGATATCTGGAAACGAGAGATCCGGTCAAATACAAAGAGTATACGAAGCAGCGGAACAAAGTAAGGGCCATGCCCAGTAAGCTGCAAAAAGATGCAGGGAGGTCCATAGCTAAGGATGCAAAGACAAATGCCAAGAAATTCTGGAGACACGTGAAGTCAAAGATGAAAACTTCAGTGGGGATATCAGACCTTAAATCAGGGACAGATGACGGTAAGAAAATACTGGTGAAAGAAGATGTAGACACGGTTCAAACACTATCAGATTTCTTCTCATCTATATTCACCAGAGAGGAAACCACGGAAATACCATAACTAAAAGACAAAATAATTAGGAAACGACGTACTGAAATGAATGTGTCAGAAAATGAATTTCTGAAGAAATTATAAGGAAATTAAAAATTGATAAAGCCTCTGGAACAGATTGTCTGCACCCACGCATTCGGAAGGAACTGCAAGATAAGATGAGTAAGGAACTGTGTATCATTTCTAATAAATCACTGAGAGATGGGACATTACCAAATGACTGGAAAACTGCTCATGTTAGTGACATATACAAGAAGGGATGTAAATCAGAGGCAAACAACTATAGACCAGTAAGTTTAACATGCATAGTATGCAATCTTCTAGAATCAGTTGTAAGGGACCAAGTTACGTGACATATGTTTGAAAATAATTTATTCTCAACAAAACAGTTCAGATTTATAGGAGGTACTACAATTACTAAGAGTAATTGGTGAATTGACTGAAATTCTAGATGAAGGTGGATGTGTATATGTAATCAACATGGATTTTAAAAGGGCATTTGACACTTTTCAATATCGAAGGCTTCTAGACAAAATATCCAACTATGGACTAAAGGGCAAGGTACTGGAATGGATAAAGATCTTCCTGACAAACAGAAAACAGCGAGTGGTAGTGAACGGTTCATTTTCAAGATGGGTAGAGGTGCTGAGCGGTATCCCACAGGGAAGCGTGTTAGGACCGGTCCTGTTTGTTCTGTTTATCAATTATCCCCCGGCCAACGTTAAATCCAACATATATCTGTTTGCAGACGACACAAAAATATTCCTGGGGTTTGCTTCATGGAATGATCAGGATCAGTTACAACAGGACATCAACTTAATACAAGAATGGGAGACCAAGTGGCTTCTGAGGTTCGATCATCAGAAGTGTAAAATGATGACGATCAGGAACAGACAGAAAATACCTCCAGACAGATAATATTATTTGGACACTCAAGAAGGTGGAGAATACAGGGGTCACAGTGCAGAAAGTCAGCCAAGAGAAGGATCTAGGAGTCACCACCGACAAGAGATTACAACCTTTAAACAGCATATACTGGAGAAGGTTAAGAAACCAAATTAGACCATGCAATTAATTAGACCTTTTAGTTACCTGAACGTCCACAGTTTTAGATGGCTATTTAAGGCTATTGTCCGCCTACACCTTGAATATGCACAATCTGTCTGGTCTCCGTTCAGGAACAAGGACACTGTAACCATAGAAAATGTCCAAAGGAGAGCTACAAAGATGTTACCTGGGCTGAAGAAGCTAAGTTACAAAGAAAGACTAAGGAAATTAGATCTTCCAACATTGGTGTACAGACGAATCAGACGGGATATGATAGAAGTACTAAGATGCTGAACGGAAGATATGACCAGGATGCAGAAATGCAGCTGCAAGTAAACATCAACAACACAAGAGGACACCAGAAGAAATTATATAGGGAACAAAGTAAAACCAAAATAAAGCAATCTCAGTTTAGGTTGCGTGTGGTTGATACCTGGAACAGTCTTCCAGAATATGTTGTAGTAGCCCCAAGTATTAAGTCCTTTGAGCGTAGACTAGATATATTCTGGACTGCTCAACCAATCCGTTTTGATTACGAGTTACAGATAATAACCACCTGCAGTCGGGATAAACTTAGTAGAATATCAGAAGACTGCGATCTGGACATAGAGGTCATGTAGACCTGCGTTCAGACACTGCATAAGGTTACAATTGGTCCGTATTTCCCATTCCACGTTTAGGTTTTACTGTGCAGCCGTCCATACATAACTGGAGAGTAGCAGTTCCTTGTGTCCCTTTTTATCAGTGTGCCTCCACGGCATATGCATCTGTTTGATTGATCATTTGCCGTCATGGTGAAAAAAATACGTTTTTTTTATAATTGCATGTCCTTTAACAACTTGCTTGGTTGGTCCATGAGACCCACGTTTTGTGCCGAAACACCCACTTTGCTCCCGAATTCCCTCGTGTAACACGTGGGTTTTTATAGGGTATTATTTGCTACCAATAAAGGTTGAACCAGGACACAATTTAGGGCTATTGTTGCTCTTTCTATGGTTCACAATTATGGGATCTGAAATCTGCCGGATTTACAAAATGCTATATCCAGTGGAATAAAGCAGTGCGACGGTAATAATGGGGGATTATGTTATCAGTATGATTGTCCCTAGTAAGTCACAGTTAAGCGTTGTTAAGTGATCGTGATCTAGGATTAGGCGATACGTCTAAGGCAATGGGATTAGATACGTTGAAATAATGGTTCAGACCAATTAGATCCCAGTAATATGATTCCATTGCTATAAGAACTCATTCAAATGGCTGAAGGAAAACAGCCACACAAAAAAAAAACATCACAAAATTCCAATATATGTAAATATCCCTCAACCAGATAATCCTTCCACGGGGAATGGTGAGCCATACTCCTCCGTGCATGTCAGTTATGGTCACGCACGCACGCACGCACACTGTTGAACAGTTTCCAAAACAGTGTTTTTTTCTGGTGATTAACCTGAGGCTGGTGAAGTAAAGTTTTAGCACTGGAAAAGTGAAGTCACTGAAACTTCTTCGCAGTGTGTTATTTTACATAGTATCCTACCAGAAGATCTTTGGCGAGGAACCGCCACAAAGGTGTTGCAAAATTTGAAGCTTCCCATTACTGTTCAAGCTGTTTTAGACAAGTTTGATGTTGTTTTTGGTACTGTGTTGTGCGATGAGGAATTATTGTCAGATTATTATAGCACGAGTCAAAGGTCAACTGAAACTGTACTAGCATGGGCTTGTCATTTAGAGTCACATTTATCTAGATTTAGATTTAGCTTCGTACTAGATTCTAGCATAGCCTAAGTAGTTCAAAGGTCCATGCAGCTTTGAGACATCGTTTTGAGAGAGGCGAATCTTACAAACATTTATTCATCTCGGCCAGGTCTTTAGAACATGAATTCACTTCTGTGACTGACAATCAGTTTTCTTCCGGAGAATGTTTATCTATGGAAAGCGTTTCGTATTCTAACGCAGCAGTTAATGTACAATGATGAATGAATGAATGAATGTTATTTAATGACACATTCTTTATCCAAACAGTTGGTTTCAGTGCAGAAAGACATTGTTTCCTTGAAATCAAAGACAAAACCTAGCACGGTGCAGTCTTTTCAGTCCACAAAACCTGAATGTTCCTACTGCCACGAGGTCACTCATTTCATTAAAGACTGACCCAAGCTGAAACGTAAGAAAGAGTAGTCCAATTCGGAAAACGAACATTAGCTGGATTAGTATCATCATCTTCAACCATGATCAGTCCACTGGAGGTCGGAAGCCTTAGCATGTTGACTCCTAAGATTTCGGCTTCTTACTCTCAAGTACCAGTTCACATTGCCCCAGTTCCTCGATTTATTTTGCCACCCATGGGTGTCCAAACTGTCAGTGTTGCACTCCATCTATTATCCGTTCTGCGGCTGATGTGACCTGCCCATGTCCATTTTCTGTTTTTAGTTATTTCCATAATGCCCATAACATTAGTTTGGTCCTTCACCCACTTATTAGTTTTTAAAATCCTTTTAGGTGATATTGAGCATGTTTCATTCTATGTCGTGTTGCCTTATTGAATTATCCAGTAGTAACAAACTCAAAATTATTAATACCGTTTCAAGAAAGTACATCAAGAAGATGGACAAGGAGAAGCCCGGATGGGATGACTAAGAATGAAATAGATTTTATACTGACTGACAAACCCAATATTTTCCAAGATGTGAAAGTAATCAACAAAGTAAACGTTGGCAGTGATTACAGAAGGCTGCTAGGCAAGATCAAAATACACACTCAGTTAGAGCGACAAAAACTCATGAGAACAAAACCAAGCAATATTAATGGTGAAACTGGGAGAAAGTAGAGAGAAATTTCAACTTCAATTAGAAACCCAGTTTCGGCTTCTTCATGATGAACACAAGGAAATTGACGCAAAATTGGAGGAATGGAATGAGCAGATAGTGGAGGCTACTCATAAAACTGCCTCAAAGATAGCAGGCAAGAAGAAGAAGACACACATCAAAAACATGTCAGATAATACCAGAAAGCTAATGAAGAAAAGAGAAGACAGGTGAAAATGGACAGCACAGGTATCCAAAATGTGGAATACACAGAAACATGTAAAACAATCAGGAAAAGGCTAAGTGAAGACATAAGAAACTTCAATTTAAAGATCATAAAGACTACGATTGAGCAAAATGGAAGCCTCGAGAAGGTCAAAAAGAATCTAGCCTAAGGATGACATTAACTGCCTGATTCGTGACTGTGCGTACGGTACCAAAACCTGAAAGAAAAAAGATACTATTTGATAACAGTGCAAGTGAATTTGTTGATAAATTGTAATATTAGGCAGCATATATATGAGGTCCCGAATCCAAATGCATCACCAAATACTTTATTATTGTCCCTGAGGGTGTCCGTGTGGTATATGTGCTGTCCGTGCGGTGTCCATGCTGTATTTAGGCCAACCGTTAAAATTGCATTAATGATGCATTATGCAGGAACAGGAGTTACTGAAATCTACGAAACATCATCTGTCCCTGAACCTAGAAGTTGATGCTGAAATCGAAATTATGAAATTCAGGAAGATAAAACAGCAACCCAGTGAGCCATTCGTGAACTTTTACACTCATTTAAAGTAGAGCGAAGCTTGATGTGGATTTGCCGACAAGGACAAAGAAATCCGACACTAAGTTACGCCTTCAAATAATTGGTCACAAACAATGGCTCCTCGGTGAATGTGTTAAAGCGGGGAGAAGCTTCGAAATGAACCGTATGCAGGCTAAAGCAATAGAAAACCAGCTTAAACATGAATTCACCGTGGAAGCTGTATGTCGCCTCAATGTGTCGGACTCGGAGCTGTCATGTCGTCCCAAGAAGTCTCATCGTCCCAAACAGTTTTCGTCATCGAACCAACAGCGAAGTGCTGTATGCAGAAACTGTTGTCATCATTGGCCACATGTAAAGGATCGTACATCGTGTCCAGGATTTGGTGTCACAAATGCAAGAAATAAAATCACTTTGCAAAATTCTGTTCATCCAAGAAGTTGTGTGCAAATCCAGCTGGGACCACAGTTATAGAGCCATCCAGAGAGAACACGGATAATAGGAGCACTGTGTTCGCTATAAACAATGAACCTCATGGCTGATTCTGGCTCCAGTGGTGCTTAATGGACTATAACCGTGCACCTATATATCCTTATAGAGCTGAGAAGCCATTAACTACTTTAGGCTAATTCTCTGCAATGATTGATACTTGGCGAGTTCGCTCGGAAGAGACATTTTATGTCGTGCAGAGACATGGAGGCGTTCTACTTAGTTGGCTAGCATCACGAAAAGGCCAATTAATAGGATCAATCTTGAGTAAATATTATGATTTACTCAAACGTCCATTCACGCCTTATTTATCGTCCCTAAGTATATACAGTTAGGTGTGGTGAGATCTAAATTAAAGCGCCTATCCACTTGATCTATTTCACCTATATTCGAGAACAACGGATTTCCGGCAGATCCGATACTGGGAATGACACGTAAAGGTTATAAATATAGCTATACATTCAAATATTTTCCCATATCAGTGTAACCTAATTACTCATAATAAGGAAAAAAACTCAGCCCTCTGCTTAATACCCATAGAGATGTCTGTGGAAATCCCTGTGAATTGAATATTTAGTTTTTGTATATTCCGTGTACTATTTGCGTCTTTGGAGGCACGCCGTTTAGATGTTTGGCCTGGTTATCCAGCATTTAAATATCAGTAGCAGGCACAGTACGTTCTTAAAGCAGTATATGTACTTCTGACTCAGGAATAGAAACACTGCATCGCATCTCGAGCGGTGGCATTGGAAGACATTTTATGTCGTGCGGATTGGTGGCGTTTATAGTTACTTAATATTTCAGGTTATATAAATAGTTTAACCTTTAGTTTTAAGTAGGAATAGATATTACGGTCTACTTCAGGGCAAATGTAAGTCTTTTAATAGCAATTAAACTAACAGTTTTAATAGTAGTCGCTTCATGACGCCTGCCCATTGTACAAACTGACCGTTGAAGATAGTGACAATTGGGTTATATAGTTTATATAGTATTGCTTTGAAGACAGTCGGCTGTACCCAATACACGACAAACAGGGGTCTCTACACCCAAACTTTAGCAAGCTTTGAAGAAAGATAGAGCAATTGAAAAATAGCTATAAATAGGGCTGCTTAGATCATGAATCTAAGTGAACTCCGGTGGCCTAGCGGTTAAGCAGGTTCGAACCCCGCAAGAGGTCGAAACGTTTCCAGAGATTAATTTCTCGGCTCACAACATCGTGGGTGGCTGCCAACGTTAAATGGCGCTGCCGTTTCCACTGAATTATTTAAAATAAGGGGGGACGTTAAAAACCCTGAAGGTATTTCGGCTCCATCTTCCCGTACTGCTCCCCTGTGAGTGGTGGGGGAGGAGATTCTCAACCACCCCAACATAGAGGCTGTGCGGATAACGACAGCCTGGGGATTCTCCCCGAACAACAAAACAAAACAACATTAATCTAAACATTCTCACTACTGCTGTGATCTGACTTGGGTGTTTTACTCCCAAATTCCACGGCTGTACGTGATTCGCTTTTTGTTTTTGCGATTCAATCCCCAAAAACGTCCAGAGTTTCAATTCGGTTCGAGATTCTCTGTGCCTTATTATACACAGCTAATACACACACACGCACACATATACACGCACACGCACAACACTGAATTAATATTATTCTGTGATATATCACGTATATTTTAAATTTCGTGGATTACGGCCCGTATGTCGAATGCGGCTCAGGTTGATTACGGCCCATACTTAATATGGACAATCTATAATATATTGGCATCTTCATACATTGTTAACTGATATACAGAATATAGAGTTATTGCCTGATTATTTATTCCAGCTTTAACTGCTACACATAATGGCAAATTGTACTGTTCCCTGTTTCAAAATTTGTCTGATCTTGACTTCAAAATATTTACTATGGGGCTTTCAATAACTCCACCGGGAAGCGAGTTCCAGTCATTTATGACTCCCTGATTGAAGAATGTTGTATTTCCAATTTGGCATGCTTCTTTACCATCTTCTGGTTTTATTCCTGGGTGAACGATTCAGCATTTATCAGTAAGAAGAACTGATGATCCACTTGTAGATTATCTTTATAATCTTGTTTGTTTGTAGAGTTTGCCATCTCCTCCTGCAATACTCCAGTGATGGATACCTTAATGCCGTTAACCGCATAAAATACAGACGATATTTCACTCCAGGAACAGCTTGATTGTCTGTCTCTGACTTTTCTCTATCTCCACTCTATCACGTCTGAATCTTGAGTACCAGATAACATTTCTATATTCTAATAGTGGTCCGATCATTGTGGTGAACAGTCCGTGCATAATGGTGGTGTCCAGAAATGTTAAAGTGTCTATTATAAGCCTTGTTCGGTACCTTGAAGAAATGGGCATGAAACATCATCTTCGTCAATAATGACTCGCAAATCCTTATCATTTCTGGTATCGTCTAGTACTTCAAGGTTCATCGTGTATTCCAGCTTTTGATTTGTGCTGCCTAGATGGAGACGTTTACACCTGGCTTCATTAAGACCTAGCTGGCGAGGTTGTCAGGATCTTGCTGCAAGATGTCAGGATCTTCAAGCTCTGCTCGGAACAGTTTTGTGTTGTCAGCAAATATTTTCATTGTGCTCCTTACTACATCAGGAAGGCCAATTATGAAAATGAAAAACATCATTGGACTTACCACACTTCCCTCGTTAATTCCGCTCTGAATATCTGCACGTGTTGACAGCTTTCCATTTACTCCCACTCTCTGTCTCCGACCAGTTAATAACTCTCCGATCCATTTCAGTATGTTACCTTGGATACCATAAGCCTTTAGTTCCTTAGGCAATCTTTGATGACAGACAGAGTCAAAAACTTTTAGGAAATCGAAATAGATCACGTTAATGGGAGCAGCACTATCTACCAACTCAGTTCATAACTCCCAAGTAACCAGTAAATGTATCATACAGGAGCATCCTGGTACGAATCCATGCTGCTCATAAAAAAGAGATCACGTGTTCTACTGTCAATTCAACTGTCGATATAAGACTGACTGGACGATAGTTGTCTGATTTTTTACCCCTTCTTGTGTATAGGTGTAATGTCTACCTACGGTATGACAAATTGTGCAGATGATGCTCACAGACTGTTTTATGGACTTTTGTATTTGTTTCTATTCTGTTTGTTGTGAAGTTCACATCGACACTACCTCTGAAATGGCATTTTGGTGTCATGTCTGGTATATTTGAGATGTTCTCGTTGGTGAAAACACTCACAAAACACTAGTTGATCAGGTCTACCGTGGTTTTTTCATCGCTTGTGAGCTCGCCATCTGCTGTTCGTAAGTCATCGAGTCTACTTCTGTTTTTCAACTTCGACTTACAATATCACCAAAACGTCTTTCGGTTACGTTTCTCATTCATAGCCAAGTTGTAGTCAAAGTCTCTGCACAAGTTTCTCGTCATCATGGTCAACTCATTTGTTTCACTCGTTGCTCGGATAGCTGACTGCTGCGATTAATGCTCCTATCATTATTAAGCTCGCCCATAATCACCACATCAGTTGTTTTTAGGGTCGACAGATTGGCCAGGATGGTGTGCAGTTTCCCATATTCTTCAGATGTGCAAGGCGGACTCAGATGCACACATCCCAGAATAAACTTGCTCCAGTTGTCATCTCCGGCCATCTGCTCTCCCTGTTGACAATATCGATGTCTATCCAGTTGACTTATGGCCCAATACATAAATAGTTATGCCTCATGATGTGCATTAAAGAACATCAAAACCGTCGAGTTTAAACCGCTGACTGCATGTAGATGACAGCAACTCAGTTATCATTACAATATCTGGGTCCATATCATTTACAATCAAAATCAGTTCCCTCGTTTTGTTTGCGAGCGTATCAACATTTGTGTAGATGATTTTCATATGTTCTACACTATTTAGCTTAATTGGTATCTAGTCACGCGATATTCACCTTGGTATTGTACTGTTTCCAGGTTCGGGTTGATTTGCCGTCATTCTTTTTCAGGTTACTATCTGGCTGTTTCATATGATCAAATTATTCTCACCTGCATCCCGTCTTCCTCTTAGTTCCTTTATAAGCTTCCTCTCTATAACTCGTTCTGGTGGTATATATATATATATATATATATATATATATATATAAAGACTCGTTCTGGTGGTCCCAAGTCCGGATCAGAAAGGGGGATGGTTAAGAGTTGGGCTAGCGCCCCCACATCGTGAGAAAAAAAAACTACACACTACAGAAACATTGAAAACAGAATTTACAGAGAACACTGGCCTGGAAAAAGGATGCCCCCCCCCCCTTACACGCATACATATCGTGCTATCAAGGGTTGCACAGCGGGCAATGATTGGATGGGAAGTGCGTGGACCGCGAATAATCACAGCATCCTTCACAACACAGAAACAGAAAATCAAGATGATAATTATCCAGTGATACGCACCAATAAATGAAGAAATCAGGGGTGGGTTCTACATTAGGCTACAGAGTATCCCAGACAAGGGCAGTGAAAAGGATGTGATGATTCTCACGAGAGATTTCAACGCGAAGATATGAACGGACAACAACTGACATGAAAAAGTGATGAAAACCCATGATGTATAAGTGATAAACGAGAACGGAGACTGGTTTGCGGACACGTATGCACTAAACAACATCATCATTGGGGGGGGCAGCATGTTCACGCATAGAAGGCTACAGAAGACCACATGGGTGTCACCTGATCACTCGAATGAGAATCAGATAGATCACATTTAGAATGAGATTTAGGAGGTCACTTGAAGATTGCCAGGTTGAAACTCAAGTTGAAGAAAATTTGGATGGTGACAGCAACAAACAAACGAAAGTATAATGACGGCCCTCTGAAAGATCCATAGACAAGAGAGGAATACAAGATGAACCTTGCTAATAAATAAGTTTTACAAGAGCAGTATAAAGTAGATCCGGACCTGAACAGCCTGTGGCAGAACATCAAACAGATACTGACATGAAATTGTCAAGAAGTCGTTGGCCTGAAGAAGCTGCAACAGAAAGATTGGATCCCAGTAGAAACCTGGCGCATCCAGCTGTGGAAGGAGAAGAAATGAGCAGTAATCAACAGTCGGGCACGAGGGGCAAAGGTACAGTCACAGGAAGATCACACAAAGGCCAACAGAGAGATAAAGAAGAGTGCAATAATGGATAAACGAAAATACATCCACAGTCTGGCAGAAGAAGCAGAACAAGCTGCAGGTAACGGAAACAAGAGACAGCTGTATACCAAGCCAGAACGATCTGTTAAAGACAAGGAAGGAAGGAACATCACGGGAACTGAGTAACGACTCAACAGATGGGCTGAAAATTTTGAAGAACATTTTAACAGACCTGCCACACTGGACAACACCCCCCCCCCCCTCCGCCCACTCATACAACCAGTAACAGTGAATCTAATCATCAAATGCGACAACCCTAAACATTATAACAGCTGGTCTTAATTTCGATCATGTGTATTTGGATTTCGATGACAAATTAAGGCTTTGCCAGCGTAAATCTTCAAGTGTCATGGAAGCCCAAGTGACAAACTCTGGACACAGTATGAAGATGGCAAGATGGCAGCATTTCAACTGCTACGAGCAGCTTCTTGCTTGTATGAACCAAGTATATATATATATATATATATATATATATATATAATTTGTTTTGTGTATGTAATTTGACGATAATGTGTAGGTGTGTATGATACTAATCCTCATCTGCTTCTCATTTTGTTAGGTTACAGAACTTGTTTGATTTATACATATTATATACATCTTGTACCGTGTGCTGGCTATCTCTGAACTGCCGGCAAAGTCTGTCAAGACAGGATTTTATAGCATTTAAACTTCTCCGGGACCACTCTTTATTAAAATGTGTTTGTGCATATAATGCAAATATGTATATAATGTAAACATGTATATAATACATTTGTATCATAAATAAATGCAAATAAGATGAAACTGATGTTTTTATTCCTTGTAATGCTTATAGTTTCCATTCTGCTTTATTTCATCCCAAACCATGTAATAAATGAAATTGACAAACTTGTTTCCCCTCATCGACATTCATTATGCCTTCTATATATAAATATATATATATATATATATAGTGGTTGCATTTGACATGGCCCATATTCAATGGGCCACGTTCAACATGGGCCTTAATCAATGATACCCATATATTTTGCGAAGGTTATCATATTCTAATGCATTATAATAAAAAAATTGCATTCTATTGTGCCTTTTGTAAATTTATCAAATGTCTATATCATCCTTTACTTGGATTTTTATAAAGTGCTTGTAATTGAAAATTCTTTTTCTTTTGGTGAGTATTAATTACTTAATAAAATTTGATGTATTTGACCTGTTCCTGCCATCTCAGGGTGTTCATTTAGTTTTTTTAGAGTAGGAGGAGACTTAACTAGAGAAATAGGAGAACATATTTAGCGAGGCCTCAGGCTGAGCTTAAACCAAGGTGTAATTTCGCTGGACCCAGAGTAGCCAGCGCTGCAATGGGAGTAGCCGGGGAAATTCGCCGGATGCCACCTTATAATGATATGCCTGCATCTACACAACAATCTATGACTGGATAAGTGAAATAGATTTACCTTATCAGACATTGTGAAAGCATCGTTTGTTTCAGTATACAGTCTAACCTGAGATTTATTTACTTTTTTTATGTCCACTCAACAGTTTTTCCTTAAACTTGAAATTAGAGCATTATTATTTTGTAGAAGACAACATTTTAGACATTTGCATTTATAATGAAGTGATCATGACATATGATGGTGATTGGTGAAGGTAATAGGAAACTGGTTTGTTTTATATACACATTAAATCCATTGGTTTCCTTACATTTAGACCAGAAATAGAACAACTAGTTTAATTATGACAAATTTATACTGTACAAAATTAAATCATTTCTCTTTTTTTAACAATGCAACATCCTTCTAACGATCTCAACATTCTTTATCTTATGATCACTGAAATGGCAAAGGATAATTGTGTACACATGACATCATTCTAATTGTTATAAATGGATTTCATTTTCACAAGGGTCTGGAAAAGGCGTTTCTTTTAGTAATATATATATATATATATATATATATATATCCATGTGGTATGGGGAGATTGCCTCTGGTCATCACAATGTTTTGAACAAAACATTATTTTACTACCAGTACATGTGTTTGTTTGATTTTAAATACTTAAATTAAAAATTCTAACTCTAAACATATGCAGCAATTTAGTGATGTGCAAGTAAAAATGTTACATTAGTATATATTTGTTGATAAAAATATTAATATTCACAATTCATCATTTATATAAATATTTTTATTATATAAATTGATTGGCACAGTGTGTGTGGTTTTTTATCTTTGGTGCTGGTCAAACCTCGGAAACTGTGGCTGCAGAATGATATCTTATGGAAACATCTCATAAATACGGGCGACATCAATCTCTTTGATCCCCAATCTGAAGGTTTACAGTAGAGTACTTTAATCTTTGTACTATAGGTGGAAATTTTATTACAAGAAGCAACTGTCATAAATAGATGAACTATAAATCATGTTGAATTATTATAATATATTTATTACACACCATCGTCACATATACAATGAGTATTCTGGCAATGTCTTGTATCATTACATGACTGGCTAGAGCTAGCTTCATTACTCTGTACACTGTCCAGAGATTCAGATGATATCCCTGATACACTAACAAAAACTGGCTTCTTTCCTGATAAAGGATGGTGAGTTGTTCTCTGCTCCAAAATGGCATTCTGAAATAATATTACATCATCAAATTATTAGCTATCCATTGACTGGCTGAAACATTTGCTGGCTTTATGTCCACATCCTGAATGGTCAGTTTCAAATGTTTTTTAATGTTTTTTCTTCATGATGTGTACCAGAAACCTTTGGGATGCATGAATACAAATTAAGTTCTTTATCACTGTTTACAATCATAACATTTCAGATTGATTTCTTTACCTTTGACTAGACTAGACTCTACTGTTTATGTTTAACTATTCATAAATCACATAAATAATTTCAGTTACCAACACACAATTTAAAGAATAAACAATATGTGTAAATGAAAAACAAACCTTTCTGATCTTGTGTGTCTTACCAATACCAAGTCTACAATAAATGGTGATGAAATTAGATATTAAAGGAAGAATATTTGTCTTACTGCTTCCAAAACATAAATATTTTAAATGTCACTAAGAGCTACTTTTTAACCCCAAACAATCACACACACACACACACACACAAACATCAACAGTCCTGTGACAATAAATAGCACTTACTTTGGCAGACCTTTGTTCAAACCTTCCAACATAAGACAAGCTTTACAGATTGAGTGACTAGAAACATAGCCACATCGGTTACAGTTACCTATAAATGATAATACATCATATATTACCATTGTTGTCTATTTCCAAAATAAATTGTAAAATATGGCTCATTTTCCCTTCATCAGAATGAATACAGAGATTGTTGTAAATATTTAATTTGGTACATAACAAACAAATATAATACATCAACATAATCCTTGGTAATATAATCAACTCTGATGAATTGACCATTAAATAAACTAGTATCTTTAATAGAATTTGGAATATTTGGCAACGGTGTATCAAATTATCATTTTCAGAAATGATTATTTTAAATTTTTGCAAAAATAGAATTGATACTGATTAATGCATCTTAACTGGGAATGGCACACACACACACACACACACACACACTTATATATATTGAACCTTGAATAGGCATCTTGACATCTTTCTTAATAGATAAACTCTCTCCAGAGTGAATGATGTCTGAAAAGAAAAATGATAACAATAATAAATTATGAGACAATAATGTAACCCAAACTAAAATAATGTTAATATTAGCTGAATGTAGCCAATTATCTATTTTATTAATTTAAAAACACCATCATTCTAACTAAGATTATGTAGAGTTGAACTGACTGAGATATTCAGTATTAGCACTGGTCAGATCTAGGACATGTGGCTGAGAGGTGACTTCCAGATGAAACATATCCCACAAACACAGCTGTGTGTCAGATTCAAACCGAGAACCTGGACGTTTGCAGCACAATGCTACGACCACTGTGCCCGCACTCAATTTTAACAGCAAGCAAAATTTGGTAGGCAATGAAATCATGAAAACAACAGAGTATTACTTGTCGAATATAACTTTGTACAATAGAATAAAAGTCTTACTTTAATGAACCACATTATCAAGTTAGTATTAATATGATTATTACCGGTAATACATTGAAATGATAATGATTCACAATAATATGTTATACTAAAAAAAAACTTTCTACTTTTGAACCTCGTTTAGAAGACTGATTTGAGTACATATTTCCATGAGCAAGATGAGCACTTGTAGATACCCATGATGTATGGAGTAAGATAGGACAATGGTTATCATACATACCCATTATGGCAGTAGCACGGATCTTCTCTACATCTTTTATATATGCCCTAGCATAGCCTCTAGAAAACAGTATAGAAAACCATTAAAAGGAATGTTTTAGATAGAAAACAATAGCATAACATTTAATCCCACACCAACAATCTTATTATGAAATGTTATACTCAATCTGCTTAAAAGGACAAGTAACAGGTCTAGATCATATACTTAGTACATGTATTATCCAGTGAGATCTTTCATGATCCATTCAAGTTTAATCTGATCATCTTATGTTCTGACCAAAATAACCGT
This sequence comes from Paralvinella palmiformis, assembly GCA_025642065.1. Lineage (NCBI taxonomy): Eukaryota > Metazoa > Annelida > Polychaeta > Terebellida > Alvinellidae > Paralvinella > Paralvinella palmiformis. The sequence continues at coordinate 81,071 of JAODUP010000613.1, forward strand.
AAATATATTTTACTTAAGTCATCTTCTGTCTGTAATTCAGACACTGATCAAACATCTCCAATATAAAACAAAATGAGTTTTACTCTCATATAATGCAATGATAGCCTAATATGTTTTATATATATATATATATATATATATATATATGTGTATATGTATATATATATGAGCACTAAAGTGGTGGAAGGTGTGACCAGCTCACTGTATTATGAGATATATTCCGATATCAAAACTTACTATGACAGAATATTCTCTAAGATTATAAGCTCATCCAGATGGTAAGTTACATCAGTAAATGTAGATACTTTATATATTTGGTAACACAGAATTAATTTCTGTTTGTATTCTATTTTCTAGTTCATCATTTATTAATTACTAGATAGACCATATTATCATCCACGCTGGTGTTTAGTAAAAAAGGTAATTTAAATGTACAATTTTGTAAGACAAAAAGAAAGTTAATGTCAGTTAGTATTATGGTTGTTAAATTATGGAACCAATCAGATGCAAATGTTTGCAATGTTAAAACAATTAATATTTTTAAGCCTTTGGTTTTTTTTAAGGCCGGGAGGATTTGAATTTTTTTTATTTTAAAATTTTGTTTATAAAAAATATGTTATTGAAAAATTAATAAAAAAATTAAACATTTTTGTTGGCATAAAATATAATTACTTTATTTCCACATTTTTTTTTTTTAAATTTTAAAAATTTTTTTTTTAATTTTTTTAAATCTTTTTAAAAATTTTAAAATTTTTTTAAATTTTCATAAGGTTTTTTTCATTAAAATTATGTATTATGAATGTTGAAATAAACGAATTGAATTGTTTATGTAAAATGTGTGTTTTCCCTTCTCCTGTCCCAATTTTTCTTGCACACACACACACACACACACACACACACTGATAAATAATAAATTAAAATAGAGTTCAAATTGTTACAATATTACCCCATGATTGTATATCAATGTATCCCAGAAGTGGAAAAACATCCAAATCAGAGGAAGTCTAATAAAAACAATATCATTGTCCCAATATTACTACTACTACTACTACAACTACTACTACTACTAGAATCATTACTGGTCTTGTTAATTGCCAAGTATTTCTAAGTACCTCTAGGACAAAAGGATATGTCAGGAAAAACGTTATATTTCCATGGTATAAATAGAGAGATACAGAGAATATATTGTGAATATTGGCGAATTAGAAATGTTATTTGTTCATTTACGATTGTTTATGATCAGTAGACTACATGTTAATAAAACTCCACACAGATTAGAATACTTCAGTAATAAGATCTGGACATGCAAGATTAAACAAAAGACTGTTTTAAGTGTTGTGAATAAAATATTAAGTAACAATCAGACGATTTTTGTTGTAAAAATACATCAGTGTTAATATATATATATATATATATATATATATATATATAATTTAAATTCTAAAATTTTTCAGAAAATCTCCTTAGTGAAGTAGTAAATTATACATTATATTCATCTGCATCATTTGAGGTACCTAACCACATAAAATAACTGCAATTTTAGCCATTACTGTATTATATTATAAACCCAACAATTGACTGTTAGGATGAGTTTTATGACTCATCAATGTTATCACTCAGAGATTCATCATTATACAACATATTCTTATGATACTAACAGGTCTGGATTATTGAGTTCTTACTATATTAATAGACCATAGATTATGTAAATTCTAATGACAACTTAATTATGCTGCTATCAGTAAAAACAAATGTGTCAACAGTAGGTGTCTACAATGAGAAAATCAACAAACCTATATGCATTTGGTGAATAAATACATTCTGTTGAAAAGTAGTCCAACTTCTTGAAGTAGGCATACCTGTCTCAATACAAGACAAAATATTTTTTTAAACATCATTCTTAGAACAATGGCATTAATTACATAAAATTAAACATATTAATAAATTTAGCTTAGCTCACAATGTAATTGACATTATAAACTATAGAGAATGAGTCAAAAAATTAGTTTACTACGAGAGTGAGTCAGTTTTGTTTATATAACCTCAGTTTGGGTCAAACCTGGGCTATATGACCGAGAGATAATTCCCTAAGGAATCATGCCCAAAATGCAGGTATGAGTTAGATTTGAACCCACAGCCTAGTTGTTTTCAGCACAATGCGCTAAGCACTGCACTATCGGAGAATCTCATTTGTTGACTACTGGTAAGTAATAAATGTAAACACATACAACGATCAACTGTTGGATTTAAGTAAATCACAATGATTATTTGGAATTAAGTAAATATTTCATTCTAGTCAAGTAATAGTTGATTCCCCATTCTTGTAAGCTAATTTGTTTCAACTGTCTATGTATTAAATGAGTGAGTGAGTGAGTGAGTGAGTGAGTGAGTGTAAATTTTCAGCTCTGGGCTCTATCCAATATATCATAAGAAGAGCCCATAAACTATAAACAATATCAAACTAAATGTTTTCTATCATAATTTGTATCTATCATCATGTCACTCTGCCTCAGTAGAATAATACCCTTCTAATAATAACACAATTAAGTATATTACTCACATGACGATCTCCTTCTCGTACGTGTATTTAAATGGCTTGCACCTTGGCAATGCTCCTTCTGTTCCCTGACGGATAAAAAATAAGTTTAGTTAACAAATAGGCTATTTGACCCGTTAATACTGACCCCTCGAGGGTTCAGTCAGTCCCCTTGAATATCAAATGATCCATATATTTTTTGCATCCACAAAATTGAAACAAAATATTATTTGGAACTTCTACAAAACATATTTGGCAGTACAAGTGGCTCATGAGTCATGTATCTCAGAGACATTCTTTCTTAGATGCAGCCAAGATGCAGTCAATCTCAGAGTTTAAAAGATCACGTCATATCTTTACTATACAAAGGGCTGATATTACTAATTATGTTGTTACTTATTGTCATACAGACTAATAGTATACATTATTTTATTTCTAATAGTCCATTACTTGTCAGAGACAATTAATTATTTTAACTTACAGTCATTATGGCTGTACATCTCCGTAATCTGGCAATATCTCCTCTCAGTACTGGAAATAGAATAGCGTTCTCAGATATGGCTTGTAAAATGAACAGTCTGTGTGCTCTGTTATCAATTAATTTACCAATCTCTGGATCACGTTCAGTCAAATAGCTAAGATAAAACTTACCATTCATAATTACCGTTTCGGCAATATCATCAGCATTGTGACCTAACAAAAAAAGATACATTCCTTTAGGTAACTTGGAAAATCACACATACACACACATACACATACACACATACATATATATATACACACACACACACACACACACACATTAACACACACATATACATACATACACACACTCACACACACACACACACACACTCACACACACACACACAACACCTATTAGTATTATCTCACCAGTTACAATCTTGTTACAGTTTAACAACAGTGCACCTCGATCTAAAGCTTGTCTCCTGAATACACCACAAAATGTACCTGTAAAAAGTACATATATAAATATATATATATATTTGAATTTTCTATTGTACCTGTACTATGAATTTGCCCAACCCCTGTACTAGGTGCACCACTGAGCTTGATTTGTTTCGAAGATATTGTTGCTATAAATTTTTTTTATTATTATTATGTAACATTCTATTTTAATAACAAGGATACAGCTGTTGAAAGCAATTTTTTTATTAATCAACTCATAAGGGTCCATTATGAACATGTTTTAACTATGCTTTTGCCTCGCTCTTTAATTAGACACAATGTTATCAAATATATGATGTATTTCTTTTTTCTGTATTTATTGTATTCATCACTTGTAGTGGTTTTATTAAATAATAATAATAATAATAATAATATGTTGGATTGAATAGTTATCTCCTATAGGAATTGTCTAGCTCCAAGTGGTTAGAAATCCTCTGCAATTGCATATATAACCAGCAAGTTTATAAAGAGAACATTTTATAACCTATAAATAAATTAGGCAAAATTGTTAAATGTACATGTACATGAATAAAACTGACCTGCAGCCTACTGAGACATGAAATATCAAACTTTTAAAATAATAGGAAGCTTTTTCATACAACAGTCTATTACTCTGAGCAGACCACACTCACATGCTACCAAGGTGATAGTTTTGACCAATTACATCCTATCTATCACTGACATCGGATGCCATCCAACTATGTACACTGAGGGCCTCTTTTCAGAGTTTTAGTTGCCTCAGGCAAAAGATACAAATGAATGAATTGACGACTTCTTTAGGTAACAGCCAGTTGTTATTGATAAGTGATAAACTGAGGATTGATTGATGATGATAAAGATATCATCAAGCCATTGGCAACCTTTAGCTCAGATTACCAAATGATAATGTCACTGAGATGATGTTATCCCGAGTTATCCTATCAGTACCGTAATGACATATTTCTGGATGTTTAGGTCCAGATGATAGGCAACAAATAAATTTGTATCAACTTTAAGGTTTATTTAATAATGGGAATAATAATAATAATAAAAAAATAGAAGTAGTAATAATAATAAGAATAATAACAATAATAATAACAACAATCAAAGTCATTATTAGCATCATTATAAGGTCGCAATAATGCAGTTTTATGGCCTATTAAATATAGTGCTATCACCGGCCTATTAAATATACTGCTATCTGCGGCTGGTTAAATATACTGCTATCACCGGCCTATTAAATATACTGCTATCTCTGGCCTATTAAATATACTGCTATCACCGGCCTATTAAATATACTGCTATCACCGGCCTATTAAATATACTGCTATCTGTGGCCTATTAAATATACTGCTATCACCGGCCTATTAAATATACTGCGATCACTGGCCTATTAAATATACTGCTATTACCGGCCTATTAAATATACTGCTATCACCGGCCTATTAAATATAATGGTATCTGCGGCCCGTTAAACACAATACTATCTCCGGCCTATTAAACACAATGTTATAACCGCCCTATTAAACACACCATATTTACACCAGCCTATTAAACATACTGCTGGCGCCAGTATTCTCCGCCAAATCGTGGCTTTTAGCTTCTACATCCATCACTAGACTGTGTATTATCGTTGCCAACGACACTGACTGGTTCCATTGCTGATTATTGTCTTAACCATAACGGAGTCTCCGGCGCCATGACACAGACATCGCAGCCCCATTTCATCAAACGTAATCCCATTGATACTGTTTATTGATTGCTCAACCAACCATCAACGGTATCTAACAAAGCCATCGTAGTTATGAAGCTCTGCTCCACAGATTCATTACTCAGAGTATTGGCTTTTGTCTAGAGTACACAAAGTGAAAGGATCAAGTAATTTCTAATTAATTTCATTAATTATGTCATAAATGTCAGTTTTTTCTGTACATAAATTCGAGTCAGGGGGAGAGGATTTAACCTTGATTCAAGGTGAAGAGGAATGGCAGGAATTCGATAATTAAAACTAATTTGCATACTAAACTGGATTAAGAAAATAGCATGGCGTGTATATGTAAATGCAAAATTTCCTGTTTTATGGCCAGCCAGTTAGTTATATCCACATGGTGGACTGATTGGGAAATGTAATCTACCATTGAGATGAAATGAAGTGAAAGATGAAACACCCTTCGAATCTGGGCCAAGAGGTGAAATGGAGACCAAAAGGTCTGTAGTCACATGCTGTACCCGTAGAGCGGTCCTGCGCACGTTCGCCACGAATCAATATCGTGACCTTTAACATTCGGCTCCGAGTTAAATTGCTGACTTTGCAACCATTGTTACTGAGCCATATCAAGCTCTTGTTCCATCGATAAATGGTGGATGTAGGAGTGAAGGTGATAAATCACAGATAGATGCAACTGACTCTTTTTTAATTAATCTATTTTACGATGCTAATACATCCAGCTACAATTTGGAGGTTAAAATCACGGCTTTCGTACTTTATATTTGGATACCTTGGCTTAGGAGCCAGTACGGGGCGCCTCTGTGGTCTAGCGATAGTGCGCTGGACCACAGATCACTCACTACCAGCCGTGTTCGAATCTCGGCGCGGGCATATCTGAAGGTTGTTTCATCTCTGACTTCGCCTCATTACCCTTGGAGATCTCTCGGCCCATTTAGCCTACCATGTGCACAAGAGGCCTTAAAACATCAATCATCATCAGAAGCCAGTACAGTCTAGTGTCACTGCCAACTCCCCGAGGAGCATCAGGTCATGAAACTATCTCGACCAATTATTTATGTTTATCATTCACTACCAAATGCCACCAATTGGTTATAACAGAACTGATGAGTTAGCGTGACCTCTGTCAGTGACCTATACACGAATTGACAATATAATTTAACAATATAATAAACTATCTTCTAGTGATGATGATCGATTGATGAATGATGTTTTACGGCCACTTTTGTGCACTTGGTAGGCTAAATGGGCCGAGCGATCTTCAAAGGTAATGAAGCGAAGTCAAAGATGAAACACCCTTCAGATATGCCCACACAGAGATTCGATCTGCCATCGATTGGCTATAACAGAACTGATGGGTTAGCGTGACCTAGTGAGCTCCGGTGGCCTAGCGGTTAAGTACCCGGCATTTTGTTGCCAACGGTCACAGGTTCGAACCCCGTAAGAGTTCGAAACTTTTCCAGGGATTAATTTCTCGGCTCACTACATCGTGGGTGGCTGCCCACGTTAAATAGCGCTGCCGTTTCCACGGAATTATTTAAAATAAAGGGGGACGTTAAAAACCCCTGAGGACGTAAAACACTCTGGCAGTGACTACCCTCAGGGTATTTCGGCTCCATCTTCCCGTACTGCTCCCCTGTGAGTGGTGGGGGGAGGAGGTTTCTCAACCACTCCAACATAGAGGTTGTGCTGATTAAGCGACAGCCTGGGGATTCTCCCCGAACAACAAAACCAAGCGTGACCTCTGTCAGTGATCAATACACGAATTGACAATATAATTTAATAATATAATAAACTTCCTTCTAGTGGGCTCAACTTATGTTACCATCTGAATATAGAGGGGAAAAAATTATTTACAACTAACATAAAAAGACTGTACCACAATAAATAATAATAATAATAATGTGGCTTAGTAGTCCAGTGAGAATCTGATCCTAAGGTAAGATCAGGACTCACTCACTTACTCGCTCAGTTGTTTACTCTCTAGCCTTCTTCTCACTCACTCATTCACCCACAAACATTCCCAATCGCCCGCTTGGACATGAATGGATGGCCAACGGAAGAAGATCATAATGCCAAATGTCTATAGAAACAATATTACGTTGTTTGGTCATCAAGCGACAGCCACTATCAACCGTGACGGCCGCTAATTCATCAACTAATCTATTTGTTGGTCAAATGTTATCTCTGAAAGCAGCATTCGGTGGATGGGACGGCTTTTATTGTTGTCATAACAAGGATGAGTAACGTGTGTTTGTCTTTGCTATCGTATAGTATCTACTTAATGGCCGCAGTCTTTTACGTGTTATCGTTTGCGATTGGCCAGGATATCACACACACACATACACACACTCTCTCTCTCTCTCTCTCTCTCTGTGTGAGATATATATATATATATATATATATATATATATATATATATGACCAGCGAGAGAGGGGGGTGATGCTGAGACACCTGTTTGTTATTCGATGTCAGAATACACAATATCATTTAGCCATTTGTTGTATGGCCGGATGGCAAAAGTTATCTCACAGCATAGATTGGTGCTTTATGTAAGTGCAGGTGGCTACTTTGTGAAGATTATCGACTTAGGAGACGGCTCCGTAGTACGCGGGAATGATCCCATGAGAAGATGGCTGATTTCTGCTCCGCTCACTCTCCCGAAGTTATCTGATGTGTAACAATTGTCCGCAAACAATCGGATGACATCCATACTAGATCACAAACCAGATTAACATTAACAGAGTAGTATTTAGTTTTGTAGTGTGTGTGTGTGTGTGTGTGTGTGTGTTGATATAAAGATACATACTATTACATTACTCTAATTAAACACCAACAATCATTATATTTTATAGACAAAAGGAAACATCCATCACGTGCTACTTTTTTGGCACTGTTTTGTGAAGAAGTGTATGAGTGAGGAAAGCTTAACAACACGATGGTTGTTTAGTATCACTTCCTTTTTAGCTGTCTCTTATGAAATACACAAGGATGGAGTTGGTCAATTCTAAACCCAATCCCATGGTGCGCAAGTCCAGCTGCATATTTTCCCGGTTTCACCTGCGTGTTATACACCAAAACTAGGTTTTTCTGACATTTTTCTGGTCGACAAGGAGTGCGCGTAATACACGGAGGATTACTCTACTTCATGTTGTAGTGCTGTTGTTTACGCTAGGAACTAGACAAACCTGGGACACATAATAATAGTAATATTTCATATAGCGCCTTATTCAACTTGAATTGTTCTAATGCACTTTACATTGAAAACATAATGATATTATATTCTGAGCTCATATAGCACAAATACATTTCATACATTAAATATTATAAATATGCTAATTTAAATAAGTGGGTTTTAAGAAGCGTGTAAAAACCATCCCTGTCTATCTCCTACAGTTTAATTGCTCTATTTTATGTTTGGTATATCAATCAGTATAATTATGTCTAGTTGATGTATGCTGCAATTACTAAATGATCTCAGAATTTAAAAAAAATAATAATAATATTAATAATGGCCGTAAAAGCTTTATTAAATCTACATTATACTTATTATTATAGTAGAATTCAAATATGATGGATCTAAATGCTATGAATGGTTAATCTCCTCTGGCAACCTGCTCCTCAAAGGTTGTCATACTTCATTACATGATACAAGTCACTTGAAACATAGACAGACAAATAAGGACACTTGTAAGTGTAACATAGACAGGTAAGTGAACATTTGTAATACATACAGACATACATGGACACTTGTAACACATACAGACACACAGACACTTGTAATGTAGATACACTGCACATGGAGAATTGTAGCACAGACAGATACACATGGACACCTATAACATCGACTGACACTTGTGACATATATTGAGACACACAGATACTTGTAATATAGACAGACACAAAAAGATACCTGTAACATAGACGTAAACTCATGGACACCTGTAACACAGATAGACACATGCGCACACACACACGCACACGCACACACATCCACACACACACTTATAATATAGACAGATACACCCAAACACTTGTAACATTGACACACACATGGACATAATGAGACACACAAGGATGTATGTAACATAGACAGACGCACACAGACAATTATAACATAGACACACAAACACACACACACACACAAAAGACTTATCATATACTGCTAAATAGACACTACTTTATCTAAACATCTAATTGTTGAGGAGACATCCAAAATGCTAAATTAACACAAATTTTCATTTACCAGTTTGTGTCTTCATTTTAACAATCAAACACCAACGCAGTGTTCCTAACAGAAAATAGCTCTTTATTATTGTAAATTGAATATAAAGTCAGACATACTATGCTTTTGTCCTCCCATAATAACACCAACAACCAGATATAACAATAGCTCATTCAAGCCGCATGTTGACATGGAAGTATTTTGACACAAACATCAAATCATTTAATCTTCCACTGTATTCTGTGACATGAAAACTAATTAATCTTTAGGACAAACAGCTCAACAAGAGTAATCTTGATGGCTGTATCTGAACTGGTTAGTAACAGACAAATAATTTGGCAGGGGAGGGGAGGGGAGGGGGGGGGGGTTCCTGCTGAATGTTATGAATAAGGAAGGTAGTCTAGTTATCTTGAATAAAAACATAATCATGATTAACTGAAACATGGGGTCAATTCCAAATCAAATTTACCAACTCCTATTCCAAATTTATCAATTCCAATTCCATTTTTACACTCTTTTTACCTACTACTTTTTACCATAAGTGAGTAGGTACTCAGGAGTACCTACTCCGAGCACCTACTTGGAATACCTACTCCAAGTAGTTTATATTCCATGTAGGATTGTCATCGAAGAAATATTTCTGAATACAAAAATTAAATGGTAAATTAATTTGTTGATTAATTTGTTTTCTAACAAACTTCAATTCCAATTCCAAATTTATCAATTCCAATTCCATTTTTTTTAAATAAGCAATTCCAATTCCGGAATTGAATTGACCCCATGTCCGTTCACTGAATACATAACCGATTCACGATGATACGATCAGGTCTAGATTGGCAAATTAAGGACATCGGCATCATCCCGGAGGAGTGACTCGTATATTAATATAAGAAGAATCTCAGGAGATTGTCTAAACAAAGGAAGGTCTTCATCTACAGGTTATTAGACTGTAATTGTAAGACTACGAAAGAGAAAGTCAGATTGTCGTCTGTCACAAACATCTCTCGTGTGGAGTAAAGACTAAATCACCCCAGACTATACAACAATGGAGAATGCCATATTTCTACCATCTAACAATGTTCTATCATTGATGACCCAGATCTTAACACACTGCCAACAAAATCGAGTTTCTTATTCTTAATCTTCAATATATCAATAGCTCAGGTTGTTGTTGTTTAAGAACCGAACCGTGTTATATTTTCAGCAGTTCGACTGCCTACAGGCCGAAGATCCTGATTGTTATTTATGATATTGCTAGGACAACCAATAACTGAGATTGTCTCATGAATAACTCTGGTCTGACTGTAGTATCTGATTGACAACAAAATACTAAAAGTGTAATTTTTCTTTATTGTTCATACATGCACATATTAGGAGTGCATGAAAAGACAACTTCTGACCAATTAAAATCACGACAACAACATCTGGGTCAATCAATCTGGAACTATGTGTGAAACTAGAATTAATATGTAGATATGGATTTATCTCTGAACTGCAGAAGATTGCTGTTTACCCCAACCTGTTTACGCCTTAGCACTCTGAGCCAGTGCCATTAAAACACACACACACACACACACACACACACTTCTCCAACTGTTTTATTTCTATGAAGCACATATCCAAGTATTATCCACGTGGTCCACTGTTAATAAACACCCCCCCCCCCATCTCTCTCCCTACTCCAGCCTAGTGATTAACTATATAAAGCTTTATAACAGCTGATCAACTACTGCCTAGTCTGTACGGGCCTCAGACTAGTTTGTAACACACTACTGGCTGCATGATGATGATCTGTGATCTACGCTAGTCTGTAACCAGCGCTAAACTGCGAACAGCACTCATCTGCGACCAGCACTAATCTGTAATGGCCACACTAATCCACACACGTGGAGCACCAATCTGCTGCCGAATAGATTTTCAATCAGTAACTATGGCAGCTAAGTGGAGAACAAGCAATTAAATGAGAGAGACCCGTCAGATGGTCAGACAGACACACCTAGCAACAGAAGATGGCACAATGAGATGACTCGCCAACAAAGTGACAGCTATTGGTGGACCATCAAGACGAGCTGATGACACACTCACAGTAGCAGAGATAAACTAGAAGATGACAGACAGGCAGTCAATCAGTGGACTGAACCAAGGTTGAGCTGATCAGAAGCAATATTCCTCTTTCCACACCTGAACGAGACAGGTAAGAATGATGTGTCGGTGAGATAGGTAGCACCTGTTTAATTGTTGTGCTTTTACGATCGGTGCACTTTGTAGCGTGAGCATTCCATCAAATCTCCGAGACGAGATGGGATGATGAAATGCAGCGAGTCATTAAAATAGGTGTATGATATAATTAATAATTAGGTATAAATTTCTTAATTCAATTAATCCAATAACTATGCCACACAATTATGGCAACTGGACAGTGTATGATTTCCGAGGATGAAACGTGTTTCAGAATGTGTTGTCATTTGATAAAGCTACGATAATAATTGTTTCATAAATCACAATAAAAACCTCGACCACCTCAATGTTGTCTCTGAAGCATGTCTTACCTTTCAATTTACTTCATTACCTTTGGAGCCCACTTTAGATCCATTTAGGTAACTACGTCGAGAGAAATGTCAATAAAACAACAACTGATAAATTACGAATACCTGGCTTCTAAATATGATAGACATGAAAACATTTCTGCTGCAGATGTTTAGCTTAAATGCTAGAAATCATGTGACAGAAACCCAATAATTTGATTGGACGTTTTATCACATCACAGGTGTACGTGCTAACGTAATGCGACCTAACGATGAAGTTAGCTTCTGTTGTACGAGCATGTGAACCAATAATGACGAGCATTATCTACAGCAATGGTGTTGACAAACCAGAGATGAATTAAAGATGAAACACGACACAAGGTGACAGAAGTAGTCTTCGTATCAGTAAGCCATTGCGATCTAACTGGTAGCGCGCTGGACCACAGATCACTAACACCTGATTTCAAATCTCTGCCTGGGCATATCTGAAGGGTGTTTCATCTATGACTTCGCTTTATTACCTTTGGAGGTCGCTCGGCCCATTATAGCCTACCATGTGCACAAAAGTGGCTGTAAAACATCAATCATCAGATTGGTAAGCAGCTTAACTTTGTGATTCCTAGTAACTGAAGGAGACAGGGAAAGGCCAACTTTTTAGCTATTTGAGTAACCGACACTTGATTGACACACCAGTGACAATGGAGAATCGCACCGGCTTTGAGTACCTGACTGATGTGTGCAGACAAATTCAGTCACTGCGCAGGTACAATAACATGACAAAGACTGACCAGCGAGGTCCGGATGCCGATACAGAATTTGGTCTGACCAGCTCCCTCATCAATGGTTTCCTAATGGAGGGTCTCAATTACACGAAAGCCATCAATATCACTCTGGAGAAGTTGCTGAAGGAGTTCGAGCATTTCACCGAGTGGTATCTGATCGTGATCATAGCGGCATTCGGCATCGCATCCAACATCACCGTCATGATACTTCTCGGACGTGACAGGGCAATGCGTCCGCTGGCCTATGGATTGCACACCATAATGTTCACTACTGAGGTGATATACCTCAGTTCAGTGATCGTCTTCATCCAGTTCCGGCACTTCTCAAATGATGAACGTTACCATATGGACTGGATGACAATCATCACGATCGTCATGAGCATCAGTCAGTGCATCTCCATCTGGCTGCTGTACATCGTCGCCACGGACTCATACCGCGCCATACGCGTTCATCAGAAGCCGTCGAAGAGGCAGCAGATATCCCAAGCAAAGGCCAATGTCGTCTTCGTCATCATAGGGACCATCCTGTTTCACGTTCCCTTCATCCCACAGATACGTGTGTTCCTCTACAGGATGGATCCAGATGGGTTTGATCCGTGCATCGTACCCGTAGAAGAACACTGGGATTTTAAGACACCCTCCAATGAATACGACCTCTACTACATCCTGTACTATTCGCTGTTGTACAGCTTTATCCTGTTCTGGATCCCATTCCTGATGATTGCTGCCAGAGACAAGGACATCATAGACTTGCTCCACTTGGTCATGGATTATTCAATCTTCAAGAAGCCAGATGTAATCAACGCGTGCTACACGGCTAAGGTGGTGGCCATCTTCTGCAATGTCGGCATGTTCTGCGTGTCTCCAAAACTGGTGATTCTCCTCTTCCAGATGACAAACTATGCCATTAACTTCATCGAAGATGCGCAGATATTCTTCGAGTTCTTCAACGTCATGGCCAATCTGCTTCTGGTCTTAAAGTCATCCATATACATGCTTTTGTTTATCGTGTTTCAGCCAAGAGTCAAGGTCATTATATGTGAGGCGTGTTGTCGTGGTTGTTGTTGTCAATGTCGGAGGTCACGTGTTAATGGCCAGACAGAGCAAAATATTCCCATGGTTCTCCTTACTGACACGGAAGAGTGAGCCAATTAATGGAAAATGAACAATGCACGGGATTCCATGGCACTTAATGCTGTATAATAACTACTTATTAATAATATACTATTTATCTCAATAAAACAGCTCTTTATTGTGGTGTCATAATGCCATTAAAATATAACAACAACTGTATGAAAATATTACTGAATAAAATACATTCATGATTGATAATGTCTTTTTTCTTACAGAAACAGCAATAAATAAGAGCAACACTCACAGTTATTTTTCAGGCCTATTTCTTTAACAATGGCATCCATGGTCCACCCATAAAGATCCTAAGTAAAAAAATCCAGGAAACTTAATTCCCTCCCATTTAACAGCATCCAGTTTGGGGAGTGTTATGAGTACGTTATGACGCCATTCACTGCACTATCTTCACTATTCTAACATTTATATTTTGCGTTGTCTAAAAACGGCGGATGTATCTACTGTACATGATCAAATACAGCTATCGGTGAATTACCGATAACTAAAAGTAATTTTTTTAGTCAGTGGACATGAGAAGAAACTAAAATTTCCAAAATCTGTCCTAATAATAACAAACAAACAAACCTTATAGGAGACAATTTTCAGTGGAAGCCCATACTGTATCTGGTTGCGTTTCACAGTCTGTAATGGGTAAAAAGAGTGAGATTTTTAACATTCCTCACAGTGGCAGCACCTACATTTTTAACATTCCTCAAGGTGGCAGCACATTAGACTGATATGATCATAACAATATGCAAACTTTTTATAATGATATCGCTGTTAATATTGCAATCAGTAGTATTGGCAGGCAGTATAATTGCTGCATTATCTCAATTTTGTTTCTATCAAGTCTATTTCATATATATATATATATATATATATATATATATATATATATATATATAAAATGATTGATCTTACCTCAAGTGAATCATCCCTATATCCAGTAATGCCTTCATCTATTGATAGAAGAGTCAGTTTCAAGCCATAATCATAACGTTCATTTAATGACTTCATAATGTAAGCCAATACAGTTGAATCTAAAAGTATTTAAAAAAAAACATTTAATGAGACCAGATTATGATAACTGTATTTGATCTCTATAAATGTCTAAATTAAATGAAACATTTAGACGTATCTACTTGACATATTCACATAAATGTCAGTGCTGTAAAGGTATGTATTTAGGTGTGTGTGTGTGTGTGTGTGTGTGTGCATGCATGTGTGTGTGTTTGTGCGTGCATGTGTGTGTGTATGCGAGTGCGTGCGTGCGTGCGTGCGTGTGTGTATAAACTTCTTTGTATCTGGTGTCAAACACATTTTATCAATTATGATTACAATGAATTTAAAATGTCTAATCTTGTTAATGACTTATTCAGTGCTTGTCAAACCTACAGGATACCTTTCTATGCTTACATGAAATAGTTAAAAACAAAGTCAAGCCATGATGGTGCAGTTAGTTAGAGCATAGGACTCATAATTGAAGGGTTGCGGGTTCGAGGCTCCGGAAGCTGCAATGCTGTCATGGACGTGATTACTATGCGTTTGAGTAACGCTTTGCACCTTTAATGGAAGCATGGGTTGTATGCTCCCTTGGGAGTTGAGATATGTACAGGGTGGAAACAGGTCTGAGTCAGGGTCCCTTTGGAACTGGAATTGACCAAATGGAACTGAGTGGAATTGGAACTGACAAAATGGAAATGACCCCATATTTGGACAGGGATAATAGTACTGTACAGTGCCTCAACACAGGGTTACCTGGTTCTGGTGCTATATAAAGATGTATTATTATTATAGTACATTATAAAAAGTTATTTATTTTACATTTGTTCACTGACTAACATCCATTGTTGTATCATAATTTCTATAATGTTAATCTCTAAAATCAGGTAATATGTATATCATCTAAACTTTTCAGGTAATACAAGTATTACTTAATTGAGTTTTCAGATAATATACAAAATTACCTGATTATACATATCAACACTAAAATGCATATTAGATGGTCATAATTTATAAACAAAAATACAAATAATATCATTACTGTGGCAGCAGCTTTAATATTAATTAATTATATAAGTTATAATAGACTTTAATCATTTCTAAATGACTAAATCATAATGGAAATACATCTTCCATTTTATTGCTATGTGCAAAAGCATTTAAAAAAAATCGGGAAACAGATAACAACAATCAAACCGACTTCGATATATTTTGGACTCCAAACAGTATGATAATAAATACCTAAATACGTTATGATATTATCTAGAAGCGTTATGATGCTTATTATTACAAAAACTAAATGTTACATGTATTAAAAATAAATAACATTTTCTAAAAGAAATATGTGTTTAGACAAATAACTAAGTTTCGATTCTAAAGACAGCAGAATCACACCATACTGTACATTTAGAGATCAGAATGGATGGCTTTAGTGATGATTTAAGAAGTGTCAAGGAAGCCACCAATTTTATATCACAGGGATTGGCGTGGAGAATAGTCATGATGAAAACAAAACCAAAAATACATGTACATAAACATTTTAATTTGCTTTCAAAACAATAAGACAGTCCACTGCAAGTAAACATAACAGGATACACACACACACACACACACACACACACACACACACATATATATATATATATATATATATATATGTTACAGTTAATCTGTATAATCAGGTAATATGTATATTACCTGAAATAGTCAGGTAATACGTCTATTGCTATTTAATACATATTACTTGAAAATTTCAGGATATATAGATATTACCATATTACCCATAAGGATCACTTTATTTCCTACTGGATCAATGGGTCCGTAGAGTATTATCCATTTATAATCATCTCATATAACATTAGTCATCAGCAACTAACTACATGATGGGGGATAATTCTCAACATTTACTCCTGTATGGGAGGAACCTGTCAGCATAGATTCACAAATATTAGCACAAGTACCCATTATAAAGAATAGAACCTACCATAAAATACCATCTATGTTCAATGACACAAGTTGTGGTCTATTTTACTGTATATAAAGAAAAATCTCTGAATGAAGGTTAGTGGCTGCCCAAATTATAATGATAGCATAGCTAGGGAATACTTTACTCACTTACTTATCAATCATCCTCATGTTAATTAACTTAATTAAATGTGACTTACCTTTACCACCTGAGGCTCCTATAGCCACATTATCTCCAGATGTAAATAGATTAGCATCAGTGATTGTTTTGTGTACTTCTTCCTCAAGGGCTGTAAAGAAGCACTCCTTACACATGGCATCACCCTATTGTCAAATATATAACACAGTCATTTCATATGTCTCAATGAAATACTTCTAAGATGATGAATATGTGTGTGTGTGCGCGCGCGTGCGTGCGTGCGTGCGTGTGTGTGTGTGCGTGTGTCTGTGTGAGTCACTGTCAACTCTCAAAGTGTTAGTTAGAAACTGGGTCTAAACTGAAAAGCCTATGATATACAAAGCTGCCAGTATGTGAATTACACAACTCCATGATTAGTGGAAAGATGGATATGAGTGAATACTTCAATTTATTAAACACATAACAAAATACTGATTGTTATAGATATAATTATCAATGATCAATAGAAATAACACCCCCCCCCCTCCCATGACTCAATAATGTCACTAAAAATAATGATATGCTATTGTTCTATATTCTATTGTTCTATATTCTACATGTGATATTTTGCTTGGCACATGGACCAGATAGTACCCGAATTTACTGGTCTGTGCAAATCTTTATTATACAAAAATATGTTCTATCCATCAGTGTTCCAAGTGGTCGTGGATACTGTACAAAACATGTTATTGAAGAGAAAAAAGAAATTCGCCAAGTACACCTTCCGTAACTGATGTTCGCCATCTAGCGAGAGCCAGAGAAACTATGAGTGGACGGACGGTAGCAGCCTTTATCAGACATCAGTCTGTTAGATAAAGCTATTAATACGATAGTTTACTGATGAGTGGGAATCTGAACGTAATGTTGTTTTAACAATAAATCTTGCGCGGCCGTGCGCGCGCGCGTGTTTGTGATTAAATCGTGCGTGCGTGCGTACACATACATTTTATTACATAAGCCCGTAAAAGATTAGCTAAAATAAAAACTATGACACAATCACAGGTATTTGATCGTTCAGTTTTTAATTACTCAGTGATAACTGTAATAATTAATAAAACAGTTGGGCTCCATTTAGCCAGTCATGGTCATCATGGATCCTGATCCATGTAATAGATCCTTCCAGAATATACTCACAACGAAACTACGACACGTAGGTCTCGGGTTAGAATAATCGCACGTAGTTCAATCGCCACTTTTTTGCCTTATCAGCGATAAATCAACAAATTCATCATATTCTTGTTTTCATCTCAACAGATTTTCTTCGACGATATCAATAAAATATAATTGTAAATTGACAGAAAGACGACAGGCCATCAAATATATTCGCGCTCTGTCGTGCATTCGGTGACAGAACTTGATCACGTAATAACATTATTATACTAACAAAAACTATATAATAATCATTAAATCATACATTGAAGTTCAAACACAAAACATTTCTTCCATATCCCCTAAATGTGCGCAATGTGCTGCACATAAACGTCGATAACCAGTAGTGTCCGCATGGGAATACAATATAGTAGATGGTTGAAGCTGAATTACTCGTGATTTGTTACCGGATCGTTTGCTTCCAAAAGTCACCGCCAGATGGTAGCAGGGGCAAATGGAAGAGTGTATTCGTTGTCTACCGAGTGCCAAGGGTTATTCCTGTTTCGATAATGTATTTTTTCTATGTTCTACAACTAATTGTGATATATTCAATGACGTCTACATAACTGTTTTAGTACTTCCTGTTTCCTTCAAATGTCGAGAACAGATTGATGTGTGCTAGCTAGTCTATGAGAATGAATGAATGTTGCTGTTTTACGGCCAGTTTTGTGTACAGGATAGGCTAAATGGGCCGAGCGACTTCCAAAGGTAATGAGGTGAAGTGAAAGATGAAACACCCTTTTGATATAGCCCGGTCGGAGTTTGAACCCATCTGCTATAGATCTGTGGCCAACCGCGCTACAAGTTAGGCCACGGAGGCGCCCAATACAAAGAGATAAACAAAGCAGACATACCGAATACCCAAAACCAATCCCGTGTTAAGTTCAAAGGTCCCACCCAAGAAATGAACCAGATCACCGATGCAACGCGCTTCCGATGCGGGACCGGTCTATATTTGTCCATGTCACTAGAAATTAGTCGCTCGTCTCTCAGAAACATCACTTATCCACGTATAGTGTTATGATCTGAATGTAAATAAATTACAAGTTCGCCGAGAAAATTATAACCCTGATGGTTGGTCGGTGAATCGGCAATTCACGCTACAAAGCTGGCTCCGGCATACTTTCGGTTATCCGCCCCTAGTACAAGCGGCATCTCGTCCTTGTGCCACGACCGTGAATGCCTGGTGCCATGCCACACAGTGACAACAGTTCTATAGAACATACAATCCGACACCGCTGCGGTAAACTTCGAGCACTTTACGTACATACACATATAACAGTGAGACTTGGAGAAAAAAAAATCCTAACGTTATATTGCATGTCAAGGAAGTTTTACCGAGAACCTGAAACCCATTTATTACCGAGTCAACCATCAGCGCACAATATGCTGGACTTGTCTGTAGAAAGTGCAGGTGAGAGGAAACAATATTGTTCAGCCAGCCACAGGTATTCATAGGCAGACAGTGGACGGTGAGTGCCTGGATTTGGCCCGCTTAATTCAGGTATGCGGAGTTAGCGAAGACAGGCCCTACAGAAGATGTCACCCCTATTGTCATATTACCCGAGTCACGTGATCGTCGGTGAGAACAGCACATATAGGACCTCTAGCTCATAGCATCCCTCCTGAGGGCCGTTAATATTGCAAAAACATGCAAAATTTGCATTAAAATATACGAAGCCAGTCGCCGACGTTTGACAGGTTTGAGAAATCCAAAACCTCATTCATTATTATTGAAGCCATCCTGGTAATATCATATTCTGTATAATGATACTCATTACCAATCCTAAGTAATGTATGATAATGGTAGTAAGTATCTAGATGACAATAATTATGGTCAGTCTAACATAAAAATCTAAAATATTGAGAGAGAGATCGCCAAAAAGGAAGAAAAAACATTATTATTATCTGATGTTTAATTGTGTTAAT
The DNA here is from genome assembly GCA_025642065.1 of Paralvinella palmiformis. Classification (NCBI taxonomy): domain Eukaryota; kingdom Metazoa; phylum Annelida; class Polychaeta; order Terebellida; family Alvinellidae; genus Paralvinella; species Paralvinella palmiformis. Next base: position 101,165 of record JAODUP010000613.1, read on the forward strand.
TTACACACAGCAGAGTTGCTTGCCTGGCAGTCTTAATTTTATCATCATAATTTATATATATATATATATATATATATATATATATATATATTATATATATATATATATAAAGAGAGAGAGAGAGAGAGAGAGAGAGAGAGGTACAAAGGATTTTCACAAGCATTTCAATACTAGTTTGAAATAATTGAGGTTCTTCAAACACACATATCTAAGGTGAGTGTGTGTGTGCATGTGTGCAAATGTATGTGTGTGTGTGTGTGTGTGTGTGTGTGTGTGTGTGTTTTAGCTGTGTATAATAAGGCACAGGCACAGAAAATCTCGATCTGTGAATTCAAACTCTGGACGTTTCTTCAAGGGACAGAATCCAGAGTGGCGACTTATTTTTGCTGAGACATGTGTAATGTCTCACCAGTGCGTGCGTGCGTGCGTGCGTGCGTGATAACCGAGCGCAATATTTATAACAATACTTCGCTTTTTACTAACACAGGTATTTGAACCTGGAGGTTTACAGCATAGTACTTTATCTACTATACTATCATAGCAACCTCCTTGAAGTAACAATAATAGTAGTAGTAATATTAATGAGAGTATCAGTATAGTAGTAGTATGTGACTGATTATCTTGTTTATACTGCACATTAATTACCCCTATGATATATGGCCCACAAACTACTACTAATGGTAATTGAAGGTTGAAACATCCTACAGACATAGTTAACATTGGCACTAAAACTAAGACTTGGCATTGCGCATTAGAATGCACTACCAACTGCGCCATGTTGAGTTATTTAGCCTCAGTACAGGATACAACTGGAACATTTGACGGAGATGCATATCAACAAGGGAAATATCCCACCAACACGGGGTGAATCATATTTGAGTCCACAACTTGGAAGTACTCTTAACTAGAGCACCAGCTGGGTGCCTCCACTATGCTAGGTAATTAAAGAAGAGCATCACAGTAGCCTAAGATACAGTATTAAATGTGTATTATAACATTTATAACAGTAAGATTACAGTTAACATTTACTGGCATGCAGACCATCTTAATTGTTTACTGTAAACATGATAATGATATGCCATAGAACAGTGTAGTAGTAGTAATAATAATAATAATAATGTTATTATTATTATTATATGTAGTACCTTTAATCGGCAGAATTAGATCAAGTTCTAGCTCAATTAACACATGTATTCATAAATACGCAAAGACAATAGTTTATAGATATTATAAATAAGCAAATTTGAATAAGTGGGACCTATGAAAATTACAACAACAAAAATCACCTGACTCGGCATGATTATGAAACATGATTTCCTATCCAGTCAACAATGAAGAGTTAAAGAGAAGGTTTCTTACTTTATCTGGATGTTATGTGGGGAGGATGGGGGGGGAGGGAATGGAAAATAAACAGACACAAATATAATTATAACTAGTCGGCTGAAATCGAAAACCAACAGATCACAGGCCAGGGTATGGATAAAGAGATTGTCAGATTACAGGCAAGAGTGATGGGTCAGTGTGTGGGGGTGGGGGTTTGGGGTGGGGATGGGAGGCTGGTGGTGAATGAAGATGTTCAGATCATAGGCCAGCGCAGAGATGTCGAGAATTATGACAGGTTAGAATTTAGAGCAGCCCTACAACAATGTACTGTTATGTTTGAGCCGACTCGGTGTTAATTGTCCCTCTGTTCTGGCCGACTAGCCTCTGGCTGGCCCGACAGAGCCCTAAGAACCTCCTATCTATAGTCACGTCAATCTCACAGCTGTTTACAGCCAGCGAGGCCATTCTGCGTAACAGCGTGTAATTTAAATGTTCCTCCTCAACGCGAAATATGTTCGCGTCCTTATGCTAAGCAACGATGTCATCAAGTTGCGGTAGAGGATGGTTGACGTACGTACGTAGGTACATACGTACGTACGTACATATGCCACAAGGAGGGCAAGATTTGCAATGGATCAGCGCCGTCGAAAAGTACTATTTACGCATGGTACGTAACGAGACTGGTACCCCTTGGCCAAACCACAATAAGATTGGGAACATTTATCTGCCAGATGCCTAGAGTTATGACAGGGACTGTTATTACAACAAGAGGTGACACGTTTTTGTCATGTTATTGGTTACAGGTATAACTCAGTGACCGGGTCAGCCACGGCGGTACGAGAACCGCGTCTGGGACCGCTGATTAAGTTGCTATGGGGACGCGGACATCAAAGGGCCAAAGACGTCACCCTGGGCAATACACATGGCTCAGCACGTCCTACTCTAATTGGCCAAAATAATATCGCACCCCTGTCATCTTCGGCCTATTACCGTATTCTCTTATCTCTTGAGCCAATCAGAAGCTTTCCCAAAAAATATATTCTTAGAAAACACAAGTTCACGTTTGAGCGATAAAAACAGAACTCGGTGCTGATGGAGTTGAGTCCTTATGCGATAACAACAACAACAACAACAGTCACAGCAATATGCCAAAGGATATCAGTCTGACTGTTGATAAGCCTGTTATTAACACCAAACCTTCAAAATGCGATTTATCTTTTTTTATTTCATTTTTTTTAGTTTATTGGTGTGCATATGGAAAATTTCATAAACGAATATTTACGATACTGAAAGATTTAGGGAATTTCATATATGTTTGATTCAAATAAGGTTGATTGGTTGACTGGTTGGTATCGCCTTGGCACTCACGTCACACCAGATGAATTATTGGGAAACATTTCACAAACAGAGGTATGACCTGGATTCGAACTCAGGGCTTGGATGTTTCAATGCTCTATCCACTGTGTCATCAGTGCTCTCAAATAATTTAGTACAAACGGACAGAAAAAGAGCAGACGGAAAAAGCCCCAAAACTAATTGTTATATCCCAACTTAGCCATCTACAATAATAGGCTACATTTAGATAACACGCATATAAAGCAAATGACGTAGATCAAAAAAGATTTTTTAATAAACACTGTGGCTGTCAGGTGCTTAAACAACCAAAAGAAATCTCAAACGAACATCCATCTGTTTCAAATTACATTCTCAAGTCAACAATATTCATCCTTCTATATTTTCAAGTTTTAAGTGCCCCATGATTGAGGCTTTAATCTGGGGTCATTGAACGACCTTGGTGGATAAAGACAGTTTTTAGATTTATTATCATTATTATTATCATGATCATCATTAAATCATACATTTAGTCACCAGAATAAAACACTGACCCAGACAGATATACACTTAGAGAAAACGTTATAATAGTGATCTAGCCAGTTGGTATATTATATGACTGGTTACGGGTATATATGCAATATAGAACAAGGTAGAACAACACTAAGATCATCTGGTGAACTGATCCTTGCCGTTCCTAAATACAAACTCCAAACTTATGGACTGAATGTTTTTAGTGTTGCTGCGCCAACGTTGTGGAATAAGTTGCCTAGTCATATTAGAAATTCTAAGTTACTAAATGTTTAAAAAAAACATGTTAAAACATTCCTATTCAAACAATATTTTAATTGTTAATGTACTCATTATATTTAGTGATTTTGTTAAACATCTCTTTCTTTATTGTAGAGCGCCTCAGAACAGGGTTACCTGGTTTTGGCGCTTTATAAATATATTATTATTATTATTATTATTATAGATGTTAAGAGTTTCCTGGTGAATGATGGATGATATGATTTGGCTCGGCTTCTGATAAAGTTGTAATAAACTACTTTTTTTATACTCTTTGAAATTGTATTTTTATAATGTCTATCCATCTGTCTGTCCATCCACTGATCAATATCCTGGATCAGCTGATCTCTTACTCCATATGTATATATATATATATATATATATATATATATATATATATAATCTCCATACATACCCTGTTTTGCATATTTTCATACTAAATTTTCTATCATCTTTCAATATGAAAGCTTAGTAGTTAAATATATGACGTTTTAGCTAGTGGTCATCAACCAATTTCAAATCAATTAACATATCTATCAACATCAACATTTCAATTAACACTGTCAGTGGCTGTTGAAGTGACATGGTGAAGGTCTGTAACTAAGCTAAAAGTGTCCATTGTCATGAGGACAACCTTCTATAAGCCTATATTTCCAACACCTAACCAAACAGGTGTTAGTGTTGTGTAAGAGACTCTGGTGTCCCTGAAGGTAAGCCCAGACCATCACTGTTCTATTGAGTGAAGGAAGTAGCTGGAGAACTGTCTGGATGCACTGTGATGGCCGAGTGAAATAAGCAGCTATAAAACTGCTACCACCTATGGGAGGCTTCAAATCAGTGAATCGAAGCAGGTGATAATATTTGATACTTTTTTTTATTATATTGCGTCATAGCAGTCTCTCTAGTGAAAACAGTCATAGGTTAAACATAACATGAACCCCCCCCCCCCCCCACACACACACACACACACACACACACACACACACACACACACACAAACACGTCCAAACTAAGGTGTTGATCGCCAAAACGTCTGCAAGCCGTCGGTTCAGACCTTAGACGCCCATAAAATGTCCAATATATTGTGAAGAAAAGCCACGAGACGGTGAAATGTTATTAGGACACCAATTAGAACGGCCTTACATCGCCACCGATAGGACGTATATAAATCTGATTATGACATCCGGGCATCGGGAACTTAAACGACAGATAGTCTATGGAAATAATGACTTCTGCTACAAAAGGTCGCCACGACGGAGTTGTTTTTTTACATAAAGCCGTCCACTTCACCATTTTAACATACCTATCAAGCAGTGTAACATCGTGTTTGACCATTGTACTCCGGTGACATAGCCTTCTTGTTTACTGCCGACGGTACAGACGACGCACTCGATATTGGGACCACAATATCGCTCAAATATGGCCCCCATTTTATAACTTAATCACATGGTTAACTCGGTACGCGTTCTTCACAAAATGCTTCGCTCTTATGACTCTTTGCATGTCTTCTCGGGCACGCTCGAGCTTTAGTGCGATAGCTTAAACACGACGACACAATTATAGGCTGACAAAGGGCTAATTAGGGTGAGAATTATAAAAGCAAAAACTCGATGTGGTAACATAAAATGAACTAAATGCGAGACCAAAATGTCAACATCAGTTGGCTATTATTTGGCAATATAATTTCAGAAACTATTCGGGAACCTCTTAAAATCATCACTTCTCGGGCAATTAATTGGCGTGCCATATGAATAAAGATGAGATCGGGTTTTTTAAACGTATTTAAAAAGACTGTTTATGGGAGGTCTAGGCCTCACATCAGGAATATCAAAATTGGGGAGATCCGTTTTATTTATCTATCAATACAATACTAATTCGGGATGAACGATCCAGGCATATTACTTGTAATATGTAATATAGACACGCCATCGACCTGTTCATTTATAATCTTACTTCGATTGCACCAACGCACAGAATATTTATTAGGTGTAACCCCAAACTGTATCATTAATTTATTTGAGTTCTGAATTATTCACATTTAGACACTGATGTGATGAATGGCATAGTTTGAAATAGCAATCTATCTATGTTTTATTTATGGTACGTTTTGCGGTGGAGCTCGTATTCGGCAGATCTGTTATAAATAAATCCATAAATTTAGACTGGATTCCACGTAAACAGATTGTATCGATATTCCGGCTCAGTTATAGGAAGGAGGATTTAAGTTTAACACAGGATTAGATAACAGTATTCGAAAGACCTGTTCCGTTTACTTATCTGTACACATTACCAGATAGGTTAGTACGTGCCTATCCCATACTCGGCATTTAAAGAGCGGTGGTCCGATGGTGTAGCGGTTATTGTACCGCGCTGCAAATCTCCACGTTACGAGCTCGAATCCGACCCATACCCGGGTGCGACCAGTGCAAAATATTGCAATAATTATGTGGACGCCATTGGAAACGTTATAATTTGTTGTTAACTCATTGCAGACTATATTACTGATATAGTAATAGTGCTTGAGACTCGGTAAAATAATATATTATAGAAATTATACGACAGACTGTTTAATTGCACCTCTCGTCTCTTGTATTAATTATTATTTTTATTCACCGAGTAATTAAACAATACACGATTAAATATCCGTATTATCTAGTGATTACATCCTAAATTTTAATTTAGTTCAAAATCAGTTTTAACATACTCCGTGATAACACCTAATAATAATAATAATAATAATAATAATGGCTGAAATGGCAGTTACTTTACTGCTTTCATATATATATATATATATATATCGTATGTAAATATGTATAATTTATTATCAGCGGTAGAGACCGTGTAATAAACATTGTCTGGATCCACATTTATTTGTTACGTTTGTTTCACTTAAATCTATTCGATTTGAAAATAACGCAAACATGTCTAAAATGGAATTCTATCGTTCACACACGTGCGCGCGCGCGCGCAGCGCATGCACCCACACTAATCTCAGTTGTGATATTAATGTTTCAGGAATCATACGCATGTTATTGACTGTGAACAACTCATCCGTGAACTGCCGTTGGCCAACATTATGACACAGCTATAGTTAATTCCTGAGGTTGGCAACGATCTATTACCAGACCCTGGGGCTACAGGAAAGTCTTCTAATCCCTAGACAGAGAGAAGGGTGGCCCAAGCCAACTTAGTTACTGACCAATATAAACGATAATGATGCTGATGCGCGTGTGAGTGCGCGAGCGGAGGGAGAGGATGAGGGAGAACTAGATCAGATGCTTGGCCACGTGGGGCCTCCACAAACGAACGACCAAGAGACGTTGCCCTGGTTCACCTTACCCAAGGGACAGACATGGCCCCAAGACAGCCCCTCCCCTGAATCACTGGTACCATTAACAATGAATGGACGAGAAAAAATGCAAAATGGAAAACTTTGTTTACATTGTTCATTGAAACTACACATGTTCCAAAGATATTCCATACTGACATGAAAAACGAAGACAAACTCCCCATGAGAAGCCATAAATTAAGCCATCAACACACAGTACTGCCGTTATCTCTGTCATAACGGCACAACAGCTTTTGTCACTGTCTGGCTGACGGAGAAAAGAAAATATCTATCACCAACAAAAGCTGCAATGATTAATATACGAAGGTTAGATGGCCAGGTAAGACATCAGTCAATCTTCTCCATTATCAACACGCCTTAGACGAACAAAAGATCAAAGAAGAAAGAAGGCAAGTGTTACAAGTGTTACAAACAGGACATTATCAAGAATGTTTCAAACAATGTGTTGTAGTTGAAATGTTTTGGTAGAAATAATTGGAATTTAAATAAGTTTTTTTTAAACGCATCAGATAAGCACGTTAATGTTAAACTTTATGAGACTTTTCCCTTTATTTTTCTCTGAAGCACAAGGAATTACAGTTTACTGTAACCTGTGGCGTAAAATTATACATGGTGTGTGCGCAGCAAAAAAAGCCCCTAAATTCAGTTACACTACGAGTTGGCTTGTTACACCAAGTATTGCAAGCTGTTAGATAGTAATTTACCAACTGATGATAGGCCAAGACGTGATAATAATGTACAAATTTGTGGATATATAGGTTTATGGGTGTAGATATTCATGAAAATATTTTCCGACTATCTTGGTCTTAGTACTCAATAGGCATTATTTCGTACCAACCGATCCGATTCCTTGCGAATTTACTCTCACCGTACAATCCCGAACTACACGTATCCTACTGTCGCTCGAGTACCAAATTTACTCTCACCGTACAATCCCGGACTACACGTATCCTACTATCGCTCGAGTACCAAATTTACTCTCACCGTACAATCCCGGTATATATATATATATATATATATATATATATATATATATACGAGAGAGAGAGAGAGAGAGAGAGAGAGAGATAGACAACAGAATAGTCAGCTCAATGAACTTTTCCGTGTTTGTATTGGAAGATTAATTTCTGGACAATCTGATTTCGGCTCCACTTTGTTTGAGAAAGATCTTTTCAGTGACGCCAGTTCATGAATTCACCGATCTTATTTTGTTGTCGGGTGCCGCATCAATAGCTGCTTGGAACGATTACAAAATTAATCCTTCGCATGTGTACACATCCGCCTGGAAAAGAAACACACCTATAAAATCACTGTCGTCCGTCTACAGCCATTCCTATAATTTCGGCTAAATTCCATGCGGCAACTTAGAAATTATGCGCCTCTGTGAAGAATAGCACCCAGTGTGGTAAAACTATGACGGCTGTACGGGGTTGCTATCTTAATGGTCGCAACTCCACACACCGATATTTCTTCACCGGGATGCCGCCGGTGCACTAGCAACTTCGAATCTTATCCACGTTTCACGTTTGCCGAGCAAATGTTGAGATGGCTTTAGCCTTGTATTGTCCTCGTTTAGAAAATGGAACGTTTTACGGCCACGACTGTGCACACTACCGGCCAAACAGCCCAAACGACCTACAAAGGTAGCGACATGAAGCGAAAGATGAAATACTCTTCAGGCGTATAGCTAGGCCTGAATTGGAACCCAACTGCTAGAAGTCTGTAACCAAAACCAGTTAGAAAGCCACTTGTCGTTGGTTGGAAATCGCGGAATCCTCTCTCTCTCTCTCTCTCTCTCTCTCTCTCTCTGCCAGTTTACAAGGAAACATCCATTAAGACGATATTTAAACAATATGGCGTCTTTACTGCGACCCATCGGTCACAAATTATTATTTTGGTGCCAAGCTCGACAAAATCGCGGAAATCGACCTATTTCGTGCGCGCGCATCTCGTTTTCAAAGACTAAACATTTTCATGAATTCTTCAAACCTAATTCTATCAGGCATTACGCCAAACAAATACATTTAGTTTGTAGTAAGATATTAGAGAAGTCAGTAGAGCTGAGAGGCGTCACTTATTTACAGATGACGTGAGAGATTTATCACGAGAACAAGGTCGGTTTGACCTGTTTATGTTCATATCGCGATCGTTTTCGGATAGATAATCCCTTTCTACGCGTATATTAACACTAAATTTCAGATTATACTCGCCCCTTTATTCTGGATTATGATATATTTTAAAGTAAACTGAATGATAAATATAGATTATTTATAAAAGTCAGCCAACTTCGATCCTTTTTAGTTGTTCAGCTGTTCAAATAACTGTTTGTATTTACGTCTATAAACGGGAAGCCTTTTTGTGAACAATTAGTAACAATTTCCGTTCACTGGTGTTCGCCATTTGTGTTTCACTGTTCCATATTTGTCTTCAAAGAGTAAAATTTTGTAGTTAGTGAGGCCATTTATGATCAATAACAAATTGTTGAATAATTTAATTATATATATTTTATATATATATATATATATATATATATATATATATACTTCTAGGCATGCGGAATAATCCTAATCCCCCACCACACACACATATACATACACACCTACTGGAACCTATTTGCATTAACAGAATGCATACCGATTCACCTTAACACAACCATAGAAAATTGTACCTGTCATTGTTGGCCTATCAGACCAAACTGCTGAAGGCATATTCACCGATGATGTATTATACCCCAAATTATTAAATAAAAAATTTAAAAAATTACCAAATGAAATTTTTGATTGTTACTCCATTACAGGCCAGGCAACAAGCTGTGCGAGCGGGAGGAAAATGGACCCCCGGCGAGAGACACCACTAGCACGACCTATGACCTTTCTTGATAGGGCAAGAATCCCTTTTTGTCGGTGACTGTGAGCAGTAAAAAACGTTTTCCTTTCATGGCGACACAAAGCCGAAATTATTTTCCCATTTATCCTTGTACAACCACACCACATGGTGGCCAGGAAGAGACTGATTCAAGGCCCTCGCTGGGGTCCGTCTTTCGTATGTTCGGCGGGCAGTCCTTTTTCTACCACACGGCCAGGAATGAGTGGGCCGGAGAGGGTGGGCTGAATGCCTCGGCACAACGGGGTCTGTCATTTGTCACTCTCGCTGATGGCCGCATGATTAATAGTACGCGCCGACACACTCGTCGTCGCTCGATGGCATCCATTCGAACGTTGTCATTGCTCTTCCAGTTTATTAACTCGCTGAAAACAAATACTCGCCCGGCCGACCAGCCGGCTCGGCTGGCTGGCTGGTCCGACCGACACTCGGCGTTCGTCTGCATGCATGCGGCATACGTTTGTTCGCTTTTCCAGTCCGCGGCCGTCCTCCCACTGTTATAGGTGACAACGTCGCAATGTTCACTCGGCCAGGCGAACGGTATTAGTCTCGGCCCAGCGAACGAAGCTTAAACCGAACGTGAAAAGGGCATGCGCAATTCATCCCTTTACACAAACGGTCCACGCAGAGCCAATACCCACAGAATGACCAGCCATAATAAATTGTCCAGTATTTGACCCGAATGATCCTGCTCTTGCGGGTGGGGTGGGGGAGGGGCAGTGGTAGAGTCACGGACTGCGGAACAACCGCCTATCAAAGAGAATGACCATTACACATTACAAATATGACTTAAACTCTCGGTGCTTTCACTTGCTTAACAGGCCCATAACATGACCGGAGCCGGACAGGTGAACAATGGCCCGTGAACCTGATACATTTGGCTTGGGTCAACGAGCCGAGCCCCTGAGGTCGGAGTCATTGTACAACAAGTGACCAATGACCAGCCAGACGGTTCAATATTGGACTATATTAGGCTATATATCATTGTCCTCGGGTTAAAATTGCGACCTTGTCACGTAGCCTTACCTACCCGCGCTGACCAACGACAGGAACAGGTACTTCTATTTGAAACGTAGTAATGTGGCAAGTTTCAGTTAATTCGAACCAAAAAAAAAGATGAAGTGAAATGAAAAGTGATCGAAGATCGTGCCAACATGACATAAACTACGATATAACCCACACACAAATATGTCAGTGATGCTATTAGAATGTACCCTACTTTTAAATTCCATTGTCTTCAATGATAAATAATTTATTTTATCTGAGTTAGCATTTTGTTGATACTAAATATTAAGTGGCAGTCATTATTTAAACCAACCTAAAGAATCTCTCTTTAAATTTATTAGAAAATCGGGAGAATCTCTATATATAAACACAAATAAAACAAAGTTCAGTTTACGATTACTGGTTCATTTGTAGGATTAGCATCACAGAAGTGTACACCAGCACAAGATATCATAATCGTACATTATATAGTCAGACCCGAGATTAACAATAACAATATTAATAATAATAATGCTCAGCCACTAATTTTTTGGCCATTGTCCATCCTTTCCCAGATCTTGTCAGGGTAATTTAATTAAAGTAATATTTCATAATTACCATTCAGCACGATATATAACTATTACGTTGACTTAAGTTCAGATGTTTAGTTTCGGTTCTGTTCATATCTGGAACATACAGCTGACGGACAATTCCCCAAGGAAACAGCCCACAAACACAGCTAAGAGACAGCTTCGAATCCACAGCCTGGAAGTTTTCAGTGTCGTGTTCTAATCACTGCACCATCGGAACACACATATATAAAAAGCATTAAGTGATCTGACTATGTGAGTGGTTACTTTTTAAATGCTAAAAATTAACTAGATGAGTCATGAAACCAAAAAGATCAGTTAATTACCTAACTTAATACAGTAAGATAACACTACAATTGACACCTTCTAAGATGTCTATCTCGAATAATAAACACAGTTTATCACTGGCACATGTTAGCTATCATATTAGACTATACTGAAATCAACTTATGATCAACTATAAATATATCTGAAACTAATCACCTATCCTAATCCTAAGTAAGAATTTCCTGTAAATAGGTGTTTTAGCAATAATTATATGCTAATCAGTTCATTTCCGGAATAAATAAAAGCCAGTAAAATATTATTAAAACATTTTAAAATATGATCTAAAATCGTCAACAGAAAAAACAGCAAATTTCAAACAAATGTATATATTGTAAGACAGTTAGAATGAGAAATAGCTTTAAATCAAGAGTAAACATATTTCAGTTAAGTATTGAGTTCAGATATCTCATCCAGTCAGTCATTAGGAAGTGTAGACGTCACATCGAAGGTCAAGCATCCATCACTGGCGTAATCAAGTAATCATGTAATACACTTAAATTATACAGCGAAGGTTTTCCTGGCTCTACACCAGACTTGATTCACCATTTATCAATCACTATCGGGTGAAGTGTTAATTTACCTGTTATTGTGATGTAGCAAAACAAAGACGCGGGAGGGGGTGATTCGCGTCAACAGTGAGAAACCCACCTGTCGGTCTCTTCCGACAAACCATTCCACTCGGCTGAATAAAAGTCATACTTCATGAAACGCTGTCAGAGTTAAGAGAGCTCATTTCAACGGGAGGCCTTAAATAAAAGGTCGGGTCATACGGGTTGACCACGCTGGCACCGTCCTGAAAGCGGGTTTATGTTCGGTTGGCATTTGTACAAAATGCACTTCGGAATCGTTCGACGACGAACAACTCTGCCGCCAAAAAACCGGAGATGCACCGGAGCAGTCTCAGAATGGAACTGAATGATGTTTTAATTCGAAAGATTGCCACCAGAATACCGAGGTATCCATCCATGAATAAGCTCTGTAATAAAATTAAAATTATACTCCGTCTCCGCGAAAGCACCACGCGGCCGAGTAATACGAACCCTCGGAGGTACCCAGAAACATCAAAGACCAACTCCGCACCAGAAGTTGTCATTTCCCGAGAGAATTGGGGATGTTTTCTGGATGAGTGGACATCGCTTAGACAGCAGCAGACGGCTCAGATATCGCTGTCAGGGGGATCATGCTGTCTGCTTTAAGTCAAACCCGGGCCACATTAAAGCGCTAAATGAGGTGTAAACACAGATAGACTTGATGACAGGGCGCCACCTGTTGGTAAATATGCTATATAGCCGTCTTCATCCATATAAGAAAAACAATAATAAGCATATGCCACTGAGACGATCCCATTTACATGGACATCAAAATTAGATCTGATCATCTTTCCCTAATATATTTGAACTAAATTGATGTAGATCGATACTGATGGAAACAATCTTTTTGGGAAATATTTAAATGAAAACAATTAACACAAGGTTTAGGTACCATAATGCGGTGAACGCAATAATGTGATAACATAATATGAAATATTACGGCTTAAAGAAGGCAAAAACGCGAATAACAACGGTCATGCAAATCTGGTGGAAGAAACGTCTTTGAATCATTTGTGCGGTGAGTACATAAATTTATGGATTAAACACAAATCTAGTGGATTTCCTTAGTCCAACTTATGATTTAGTAATGAAGGTTAGGCCTTGTTTGACTCTGAGTCCATAGTCGTATTATAACTAGTCTGTTTGTATACTAATCAGAATGGTGGCAATCAAGTTGGTCTTTCCTTTGTTCAGTTTATATCATGCCAATGGCAATTCGGTTTCATGCCAACAACCATGATCAGTCGAGTCTATGTGATGACAATTACAGTTAGCCCGATGGGTTACATCATTTACAATGACATGTCAGACGCCTACTTCAACAAAACCAAGAAAATAATATCCAGTTTCAGCGTCTTGATAATAGATGCACTCAAATCAATCAAGTGTCATCATTATCACTGAACCAATGAAGATGTGTAAAATATCTCAGCCTTTTCACAATGACATCTTAGCCTTAAAACTGGATTATTTACTAAGAGATTAACATCTGATCTACCGGGGGGTATATAAACTATCTTAGACCAAGTATACAAACAAGACATGGTGATAATTTTGATGAATTGCTACTCATCTGCGCTTAATTGACACTTAATTGAATAATATTGTAATACTAATACAGGTGATCTAACCCAGAATAAAGGGGAATTTGAATGTAAAGGTAATTATGGGTTAGAGCCATTCCAACACGGGTTAGAACCACTCAATGTATAGATCAATTTGTACCAAGATCATACCAGGGCGCGTCCATGTTCTAGTCCACGGGCGCACGTTGGACCACAGATCACTACCACCCGTGTTCGAATCTCGGCGTGGGCATATCTGAAGGTTGTTTCATCTTTGACTTCGCTTCATTACCTTTGGATATCGCTCGGCCCACTTAGCCTACCATGTGCACAAAAGTGACCGTAAAACATCAATCATCATCATCAACATACCAAATCTGAACCAAGGTCATATCAGCTCATACTATCTTAATACCTTCATACTTCACGGAAATGAATATTTTGTTAACGATGACTAGCATCGGCATCAGGTTTTTGCTATTCTGCGGATGGATCATGCTACCGGTAACTGAATGTAGTCATTTCTGATGCCATTTGCAATGGAATCCAGCTTGCAGAAGCTTGCGTGTTGGAGATATTAGTTTTCACCGTCATTGTATACAACATTGCGACGACGTCAGAAGTGCAGATGGTATTTAACTGCTGTAAGTGTAAGTCATTACATGTTATGTAATTCTAGAGTCACTTTATAAACAGTCTGACCCTACACAGGTCGGTCTATTTCCTAGCCACAGTTTTCTACACTTTCATCTACAATTTATTACATAATAAAACTCCAGAAACATATTTTTATTATGCAGTGCCCACAGTATAGTAAATATAATGTGTCTATGATTCAATAATAGGACACTTATGAGTTCAGTTGTTTAGCCTTGGTACTGATCAGCCCTGTGATATATGCCCAAATGGGCGACTCCTTAAGGTAACATCCAATAAACAGACACGTGAGGGGTTTTTACTGTAAAAAAAACCCCTATTTTTACTTAAAAGGATTAATAACTATAAAAAACTGTTTAAATGTAAAACCTGTAAATACAATAAACACGTGATCAAATATTGTGTCACCAGTCATGGTATAGTACAGTTGTTAAGTAAGCACATTGAGATAATTGTGTCTTGATAACATGGCTATCAATATCCACCTGTGTCTCTATGTTAGGGTGTTTGTGGTGTGGTGGTCTAGAACAGGATACGGACTGTGGATGCTTCTCTCTTGATAACACAACTGATTCAGGATTTGAGACAGACTCTTTGAAACACTTCATGTAATGCACTTGCATTCTGGAAGCATTGATGACTACTATATTTCTTACATATAGCATATTTTCTTGACAACGATCGCATAAAGAAAGTGTTCCCACACAGAGCTTTGTGGCTTTCTACCGTTATACTGTAAACAATTGTTTTTACATGACACAAAATAATGGTAGTTAACAATGTCTGTTAAAAGAACCTGCCAACTCTGCATAAGGGTGAGTTGGAATCGACCCCACAATCTGGAGGTCTACCACGCAGAGCACCAAGTATTATTTCACGGAGTGTTGCTCTAGAACATTTATGAGAAATTAACAACTGTTTGTTCCATATCCACAAGGTTGAAGTTTGTAACTTTATAACAGACACACATAAAAATATAAACAACAAAACACTGAGACATGTACATATGATGAGGTAATCCTGCTGTTCAAATGTAGAAGAATCAGTTATTTCAAAAGGCGCAAGGAGCACAATAAAAAGAAGATGACGGGAATATAGAAAACGAACAAAAGCCTACTGTATCAGTGTATGTCTAATATGTTGAAAATGGAACATAATATGATAATGACAGAAATCACTGATGATGATGATACTAATCGCTGAAATGATAGTAATTTTACGTAGATGGCTAGGCCTACCTCAGATGAGGGAGACGAGGGGTCTGTAATTTTACAGTTTCACCACGGCAAATAACTGTAAATAAATTTAAAATGTTACAATAGATCGCATATTCAGTGGAGAAAACCTTGTCGGTTGCCTGGTTGGATGAAAAACTCCTCATACTGAGTACTATGACTAGGATTTAAACCTCCAACCACCTGCACAGCATGACCACATCCATAGGTAAGTAGTCCTATGCTCCACCCATGAGGCCACACAAATGTGCTGTTGTGTTCATATTGTAATCCTCCTCTGTGGAGGATTACAATATGAACGCAGCAGCATATTAGTGTTATCTATTTACCATACAGAAAAGAACATTACTAAACACCTTCTTCCCGTCCATTATTTACCATCTCCAATACTGACAGTCTGTCGTGCTGCATTTAATGAGGCATATGTTATAACTCGCTATAAGTATAACATGCCTTTATAATCACATCCACTGACAATATATAAATTTGTATTACATAGAGGAAAAATATCCTAGAGAGATACTGATAGTTTCTCAGGTAAAAGTTTGTAAAATAACTCGCCATAAATGACATACAACAACAAAACCACACAAAAGATCTGTATACTCAACTGATCACAAGTAAACGAGTAGACACATATAGGCAATAGCATGGATTTATCAGTTTTTATACTCTGATATCTTATGAAAGTCGAGATATTATTATGTGACCAATATGTCTGCATTAGTCAGATCTAATAATCTGAATATACAAGTTTCTTCATTATAAATAAGAAAGATAAACAGGAATATGAAACTTGTGGATTATGGTTGTCTAGCCTATTTCATGCTAATATTTGGCATAGTTTAGAAATCACTGTTTGACATTTGTTTGTCGTATACACCGATCTATTCATTATATACCATATAAATGTCACCCAATTACATTCCCAGTCATAACATCAGCTCAGTTTGGCAAACTGCTTCTGACTTACAATATAATAACTGTCAAACACAGATTGATATGGCACATAAAATATTAGCACCTACAAAAGTATAAGGTAAAACAATCATAAACTAGTTGACATTTAGGGGATGTTTACCCTTACCAGGAACACCATCCAATTTCTGTCTGTGTCTGTTAATAGACCTCTGTTATACATAATGACAACATAGTTTTTATTTTAGTTCAAATTATGTTTGCATGATAGTATGTGTCTATGTGGTTTGTTGATTTTTATTGCTATGAATGTTTTGAACTTAAAATAAAACTTAATCGATTAGATATGACACAATAAATGTTGGTCTTAACATTCTCGCTGGCAACAGTTAGCTGACTCCCTGATAAACATCATATCTAAATGAAAAGAAACATTGCTGAAGGATCATTATCCCACCTGAGACATATGGCTAAGAGCTGACAATCTATGTCCCAGGAGTGACCTGAATGCTGAAACCAGCAAACAACAAAGTTGTTCCTTGGAATCTAAATACATTCACAAATTTCTCCATGGATTCAAATGAATTACAGAATTAACCAAAACTATCATGTAATACCAGAATTCTGGCAAACAGCATTATTCATTTCAATATTTTGAAACACATAAATATTTAACTTATTACAAAATAGGTCATGGGGTCAATTCAATTCCAGAACAGAAATTGATGGTCAATTACAATTCCAAAATTGGAATTGATTATTTAAAAAAAATGGAATTGGAATTGATAAATTTTGAATTGGAATTTCCTACAACAAAAAATTACATCAACAAATTAATTTACCATTTAAATTTTTAATTCAGAAATATTTCTTCCATGACAAACCTACTTGGAATACAAACTACTCGGAGTAGGTATTCCAAGTAGTTACTCAGAGTATATACTGTACTCATGGTAAAAAGTAGTAGGTAAAAAGAGTCTGTAAAAACGGAATTGGAATTGATACAATTGGAATTGATAAATTTGATGTGGAATTAGAATTGACCAAATGGAATTGACCCCATGTCTGTCCTATACACTAACTCAGTAACAGTAAAAAGAAGATCAAATGTCCTGCATAATAGCAAATTATAAATTAAAAAATTTAAATATAAATTATGAAAACACACACTTAAGTCAATCACTGGTATATCAGACATATAATATAGATAAGTTGAAATTTCAAACTGTAGAATATTCTTTAAATTTTAAATCATATAATGGCAAATTGTACATTCACAAAGGTGTGTCTAGTGGTTAAATAATGTGTTCCAGTGCTAGATGTTTGCACTTAGAGCCAAAACATTTTACCATAACTACCAAGAAACCCACAAATGAGTCAAAACCTTTCTCATGTAGAAACATGGTTGGCTGATCATGTTAAAATGCACTGGCACTGCTGTCTCACAAACGTTTTTCACAGGTTTGAGGACCTAAAACATTAGAAAAGACCATGCTCAGGGAATTAAACTCAATCTTTCTGCACTAATACTCACTTAGTGATGGAGGAGAGGAGAATACTCAGTAAAAAAACTGTTTTTTGGAAATAAGTATTCACACATTTCTTAATGATATTGTGCTATCAAAGCCAAATAACTCAGACTGCTGAATTACTTACCACCTACCCAAAGTTGCTTAGAACTAGCTGTTTTCGAAGATATTCCACAGAACTTTTCAGAAAATGCATGATGCTACACATAAATGGCAAGAAGAATACCGAATTGAGGGC
This sequence comes from Paralvinella palmiformis, assembly GCA_025642065.1. Taxonomy (NCBI): domain Eukaryota; kingdom Metazoa; phylum Annelida; class Polychaeta; order Terebellida; family Alvinellidae; genus Paralvinella; species Paralvinella palmiformis. The sequence continues at coordinate 119,474 of JAODUP010000613.1, forward strand.
CATTATCATGAGATATAATGAAGCTGTTACAGAAGCTTATACAAAAAAATAATTTTAAGTTTCACCATGTACATATTCTTAATCTGTTGTTTGTGTAATTATGATTAACCTCCAGATCAGCATGATTCTAAACCAACCAATAGTTACTCTTTACATATGACAACACAGAGACAGATTCACTAAACCAGTGGTTTGGTGTTATTTCATTAACAGATTGATTTCACAGTGAAGTACTCTTGCTAAACACATATAAATTAGCACACGATCTCGTGTATATTGATGCCTTTGTCAGTGTTTGTTTCAAACATATAAATAACCAATAATGATGATAAAGATTGACTGGAGAAAGAAATTGATTTAGTGGACAAATATCTACAACTAAATACCATAATCTCAGAACTCTGGATAAATGTGAATAGTAACAAATGGATATTAATTACCACATATATGAATCTTGATTGAAACTCATTATTCCCTTGTGTACCATTAAAGACCTCAATATGTACCTTTTTCATAACAATACTGTCCAGATCACTAAATATCTATTGGTAGTTCACAGTTCATCAATGCTTAGATTGATGCTGTGAATACAGTTGGGATTTAAATGCATGAGTTTGTATACATGAAATTAAGCATATTAACTAAATAAATCTTAATCTTTGCAGATTTATGCACACACATCTTTAAAATATTTTGTGTATGCTTGTATCACAAGAAGGAAGTTTCTTCCAAGCTGCGAGCAATTTGGTAAGACACTTCACTAAGCCAATTTGAAAGGTCTACTGGATCATGCAGTGACTCCAATATGAGGCGTTCATAGAACAAGGAAATATTATTTTCCAGGACATTTCCAGGACAAAATTACCATTTTCCAGGACAAAGAATACAAAGATATGTGCAAAAAAGGCATATCATATGTATTCAATGTATGATCGATTATTAACATTTTTATGGTACAGCCTCCTCCTCACCCATTCTAGCTGTCTGATCCACTAACTTGTTTTAAAATTTTAACTAACATAGGATATCAAGACTATTTACCATTTTTTGGTTCTCAGTGGATGATTTTTTTCAGGATATTTTCCAGATTTGGTAAAATTCAAGGATATTTCCTGGGCTTGAAACATTAATATGTTAGAAATAGGTAGATTATGGCTGAAATGTATCTTCATTGCTGATCAGACATAAAATATGATAAATGTGTGACAAACAAAACATGAACATATTTAATTAAAAAAATGGACAATGGCTCCTGATCACTGACATAATGTTATACCATAACAGCATAAACTAGATGTCAAATTAAATCAATACTATTTTCAAAATTCTCTTAACATGAAGGATCTGTGGCCACAAAACCGTGTCAAACTGTTATGTATTAGATCTATAACTATATATATTTTTAGTATTAATTTTATTATTATTATTACTATTGTTAATACATATTTTTTGTATCCATTTTTATGTATCTACGTGCTGACTCGAGCTGATAGTGATACCAGAAATGGGGTCAATTCCATTTCCATTTGGTCAATTCCAATTCCACATCAAATTTATCAATTCTAATTCAATTCCAAATTTATTAATTCTAATTCCATTTTTTACCAACTCCCTTTACCTAGTACTCTGACCTATAGCTATATTCCAACTCCAAGTAGAAGTGCCACAAAAGAAACTTTCTGAATTAAATAATTAAATTGTAAATTAATTTGTGGATTTAATTTTTTGGTAGCAAACTATTGAAACTTCAATTCCAAAATTGTCCATCATTTCCAAAATTGAATTGACCCCATGACCCTGTATGAGTGATGCTACCAGAAATAGTTATACTCATAGTTATAGTGATGAAATCACTGAATCAATTATATTTAATTCAACAATCATCAATACCAATGCAATGGTGTCATTGATTAATGAATAGAATGATTTAGACCTATGATTCTGATTTACAGATCTGAGCTGAGGTCAGGAATTGATTAGATATCTAAACGTCTAAAACGAAAGAAATGCAAACTACAGAAGTCATCACATACCGTTTTGGGGCGCTTTAACACGGCCTTTTGTTTACATGCAGCACACTTCACTGGCATTGTGTCTGTTTTAATATTCTCAAGATGATGTAACTATCAAGTAAATAACTTTCCAACGTAAACAAACTCACGAGAAAGCAAATGGGTGATATTAGAAGATACCAATAATCACTTCCGGTATTTTCATCCAATCATCGAGTTGAGTTGCATAGCAAAGCGCCGCCCGTGAAGAGCTCCTCAAAGGCGTTAGTTCCTACCATGTACCAAAGGTGTCAGCACACTATGCCAGAAAGAATCTAGATAAAAGTATATTTACACGATATTTGTCATTGTAAGAGTGTTAAATAATTGTCCATTCCATAGGAAAGCTTACATTATAACTGCAGTAGGCGATTACCTATTAAAAACGTTGCATCATTAATATTTTTGTTTTGTATCCGTCTTTATTCATATAAAATATAAAATCAATACCAGAAATAAATTTACAGTTAAAATTAAATTTAACGAATGAAGTAATAAGGGAAATTGAAAAATGAAACTCTTCAATCATAGCCAACTGGGATACAATGGAAATCCCTGAAAAATATCTCATACAACCATCGCCCATGTTACTTTAATTGAGGTAGATAATGGCGGTCAGCTGTTATAGCTAAAATACGCTAAGATTGTCGTTTATCAGTGTATAGGTATACTGTTTTCAAGTATCAACCACCCCACTCCCCACCCCGGTAATAGTATTCCTGTGTAAAATTGTTGCCCTGCTGTAAGACTGCCCAGTATTCATCCCGTGTTAAATCTGGTCCAATATGTTAATTGGGCTTTGTTATTGTTATTGTAGAAAACAAAATATGGTAAGAAATTTTTATAAGCGTTTCACTCGATGTATACATATATTATAAAATATAATAGACACAAGTATGTCACACATAAACATGGCAAAATATAATAAAAAGATTCATAAAGCTAATAGTCTAAATATGCAGTCATATGTTAACTATAGGAATATTTAGTTCATAACATGGGTGGTCTAAGTATCTTTCGTCATCAGATACAAGTAATTGACACAGTAGTTCCTGTTGTGACTGGCTCACACTGATTCAAGACGAAAATGTTGCTTTGAACATGATGCCCAATACATATAAACAGGGTTTCTGTCAATAATCAAACTTTTAGAACCTGAACAAAATCGTATTGTGTCTATATTGCATTTATTTACAAATAAGCACTAACATAATTATATTGTTAAACAGTGGGGGTGTTTTCTTGTGCCGGAGGGCCAATTTAATACTAGTATTTTATAGACTTTGATAATTATCGGTACAATATTCTCTAGCAATTATCCTTTGAAGAGACAAGTCTATAATGTATGAGTTTAGTTAGGTTAGCTGTCAGAAAATTTCTTAGCCGAGCATGGTGTGACCTCATTCCTAAACGACACATGATGCTCCATAGGCATGTCTTGTCTTGGAGAATACCAAAGATCCTGACCAAAGTTGAATAGGTGACAACTGTTTTACCCGCTCATAAGGCCATACCAAAAAGAGTGTAACATATATTACACTCTTTGGCCATACTGCGAGGAAGAGACTCGAATTTAAAGAGTAGAATATGGTATTCTGGTCTGTTTGTTGGTAAATAAGCAGTCAAATAACTGAGTTGGCTAATTTTTTAACACCATTTATCTGATCAGCTGATTATTTCGAGTGAAAAGAGCCGATGTTTTTTATGAGATTTTTAAGCCGCTTTGTTTACATCGTTTTGTACAAATAAAGTAAATAATGATGATGCCATCCAATTTAATGTACTCTCCGTCGTATCATGGAATTGCGTAGACCGATCAAGTATTATCCGGTGTCTTACCGTCTCGAAGGCAGTAAGTGTATCTAGAATGGTGAGTTTTGACTGTACCACACTGTCAGAGCCATTACAGATGTGTGATATGGACTTCAAGTGTACACTTAGCTGCCGTAACTTTGTTTTCACCATGATGTTCAACGAATATTTGCTATTTATTGCGGCATCACTAATTGCGTGCTTGCGTGTGTGTATGTGTGTCGTTGTGTGTGTGTTGTGCGTGTGTGTGTGTGTTGCTGCTCGTCGTGTCGTGTGTGTGTGTGTGTGTGTGTGTGTGTGTGTGTGTGTGTGTGTGTGTGTGTGTGTGTGTGTGTGTGTTAGATAGATATAGAGAGACAACAGGCGTCGTTGGTCAAACTATGGAAATGACTTACATTGTGCTATCGTAACGCCACTATATATATATATATATATATATATATAATTTTATATAGAGGGGGAAAAAAAGAGAGAGAGAGAGAGAGAGAGAGAGGAGAGAGAGGAAGATGGATAGGGAGTAGGGTGGATGGGTAGAGAAGAAAAAAATAATATATATATATATATATATATATATATATATATATATATATATATATAGGTAGATAGATAGATAGAGAGGGGGGGGGGGAAGAGAGAGACATATAGATATGTATAGATAGAGAAAGGTCAGTTGTCAGTTGGGACTAATATTTTCAGAAATTATAGAGTTGAATTACTTAGTGGCGTTGGCATCGATCATATATTTGAAAGCACCGAATGTAAATAAGATAGAAACGACTGTCGAAATAAGCTCGCTGGATTTGATTCGCACCATATTGTCTAACACGTGTGGTCATTTTATACTCATCTTTTAAATATGCATATCTGCGACAAGCTATTAGTTGGTCACACTGATCTTATTGCCAGAGTAAAAACAGTTTGCTTTAAGCGCGAAATAACTTTTTTTTAATTTGTTATTGATAAACGTTATGCCGACAAAACAAGAATGGATTTAAAGAAGTGCTATGCTGTAGAAGATGGGCGAGCAGACAATGTAAGAGAGCTATTGCTGATTCATGATACTTACGATCGTTATGAGTTAAATATGTTGATGATGCCATTTTAATGTTGACATATGATATTGTATTTTGAAATATTCTTACCTAATATAACGATTACTTTATATTGATATTATATTGTTGTGTATTATAAATAAAAATATACATGGGACATATGGGCCGATGGTAGTTGGGGGGAGAAACTAAAATATTTCTCTATATAGGCAGCGTTCATTATAAGAGAAGTTCTGAGATTATTTCAATGGCCAATTACCCCAGAGTATTCCTTGATTTCATCGGATAATTATTACAAAAACAAACTGCTAAAACTCACTCATGTCAGTTGCCAATTAGTAAACAAGGCACTCGTGTGTAAGTTGGAAACAGCGAGATATGACAGGTAGAACTGTCTAGAATCTTTATAATTAGAATGAATTATCATACATTCTGTTAACCAGTAGATTCCAGTCTTATGTTTGTATGTGGGGAAAATATTTACACGCCTCCGTGCAGACATTCCTACATGCAACACACACACACACACACAAAACTCACGGACACACACACGAAACACACAAAACACACACACACCCCTTTCATTTAACTTCAATTTTAGCTGCCGTCTCTCTCTCTCTCCACCAACAAAACATAAGTAAACTCCACGGACCTTTTTCAGCGCTATACACACAAACGGACACACACACCCCCTTTCATTTAACTTCAATTTTATCTGCCGTCTCTCTCTCTCCACCAACAAAACATCATAAATGTAATCGACGTACCAGCAGGAGGTGCATTTTTTTCAGCGTCTATTACATCGCATAATTTAGTGTTTTATCAAACGGATGCCGTCGTATAAAGACTGACATCGACTACATGTTGTGGTTCGGTCAAACACGCGTCATTTGATACATTCTCGACGACGACTTTACGTTCGTGCTAGGCTCCCGTATTCAAGTCACAGGTATACGTTCCACATCAAAGCCCGGGCCGCTGCAGTTGCCGTGAGAGGAGAAATTATCGTTCATAACCGCAAAATATTACCAGAATAAAATGGCTTAATTACGAGGGCGCGTTATTTGCCGCGGGGACAATTCGTCGACGACCGCGAAGTCGCGATAAATTCTACCCCATTGGTCCCTCGTCGACAATGTCAGCCGTCAGAGGGCGAAATACCGACGTTACTCTTTCGCGGATGACGTCTCAATGCCTCGGACGCGACGCCTCCATCCTCGTAGAGCAATTAATTTGAAAAAGTACAGTAACGCACACCTGCGTGATACAGAACACGGCCCCCGACACGCCCATATGGTGGTGGACAGGGTCTGATCAAAAGACGGCACGAACAAGCACCGAGACCTCCTCGGCTACAGAACCACTCGGTGAATGAATCCCACGGCGACAGGTAGGAGAAACCTTATTAGAACAGTGACAACCTCGTACTGGCTTCATCTACAGGTATTCTGTGATGGCTGAAGTGGAAGGAGTTGGGCCTTTGGCCAAGTTTGGGGGCTTTTCGTGAAGAGACGAATTGCGGCGACTTGCAGTGAGCTGAGATTTCCAACTCTTCTAACGTCTTATTGGTCTGTTTATGTTCTTCTTATTCTAGTTGGTAGCGCGTTGGACCACATACCACTACCACCCGAGTTCGAATCTCGACGTGGGCATATCTGAAGGGTGTTTCATCTTTGACTTCGCTTCATTACATTTGGAGATCGCTCGGCCCATTTAGCCTACCCTGTGCACAAAAGTGACCATAAAACATCAATCATCATCATCTTATTACGAGAATGCAACTTGCTACGCTTAAGAAGTAGTTAAAATAAATTGCTCAGTAAACTTGTATGGATTTTGTTATCTTGAGAAATGTTACCTCTGATAAGCATGTTTAGGCTGTTTATAGTCATTTAATGCTCACATTGAATGTAAATATGAATACAGCCTATATATATATATATATATATATATATATACTGTATATATATATATATATATATATATATATATAGGTAGGTAGGCATTTGATCACGTGTTATAACTTAAAAATAGCAACGGCTTTTCGTCTTGTCTAATTACCATACTTCAGTTAATGACTGTTTTAGTGGTATTCTTAGGTTCGCGATAGTTTTCTCACCAAGACGATGACTAAAATGGTACCTGAGCTTTTCTTTATTTTTCGACCAGTTTATGCTGAGTTACGATAATTATGGCGTTTTGATTGCCTCGTGTGCTGATGGTGTTTAGACGGAACCCGGCAATAACACGGCGGCGTCATTCGGCCATAGACGGACTGACAGCGGCCGGTTTCGTGTCGTTGTACGACTCGCGAAGGTAAACGAAAACCTCATCCGAGTAGCCATTCTGTTGTCGTAATCATTGTAATTTGTCCGGGCGAAACTACGCTCTACGTCGGCTAAACTTTCCTCAAATTGACTGAATCGTGTGAGAAAATTACTTCGCTGTCTGACCGAGCTATCGTCCAATTTGTTCAGGCACGTCGCTGGCGACCTCGGAATGCATTGTTTGAACCGTAACGGGTAAGGAATGGTTTACAGTTGTGGATTCGGGTCTTGTTTAATATCCGAAAATCGTTTTCGGCGGCCTTCAGACATCCGATAATCGATTATTTCGTCTGACACCTATTTACAGTCCACCCTCCCGTCCGACGTCGTTTCGTTTTCTACAACACGCCCCGGGTAGGTACCACAACAAGATTGACATGTTTTGTCCGTAATTTCACACCTACCTCTTCCTCCGGTCATCACATCACATCAATGGCGATGTCCGATTGCCAACCAACGAAATCGCCTCTCCCCATTTATTATAATTGGCGCACGAAGCGCCTCGGACCAGAGACTGACTACTCGGGGGCGTTTGACTCGGTTTGCTGAACTCCGCCATCCCTTCTGTCCATTTGGCCCGATGTCGTCGGTTGATGATACGAGTAACCGGCCGATTCGGTGACCATATGACCGAACATTTAGCTGACATCTGTCGGCCATTTTAGACCAGGGGAGGTGGTCAGACGTCAGCGATCGGTGATTGATTGAGTACACATTACAGTGTCCGAGATCTTATTAAAGTTCTCTCTCTCTCTCTCTCTTCGACTTTCTGCCGGCAGAAGTCAGGTGTTTTAATATATGGTTCTGTGGGCCGTGTCTAAAGCGTTTAAGACAGCGCCTCTTTCGGTAAACAGCCATCAAGGGTGGTAACTAACTCTCGAGTTTCCTGCCCACAAAAACCATAAACCATTCATTGGTCGATCGTAACGTATTCATTTTGGGCCCTATTAGTGGCCTAGAAATGTTGCTGCGGGATGTACATTAATCAGTCTTCTTCCGCACTACTCAAGACACGCCATTAAGACCAGTATAGTTGCATAAAGATAGAGACGAATGTGTTAATATGTTCGTTTCGTGTGTTAAAATTGGCTCGAATTACTGGTGTTGTGAGATTCTGGAGTTTATAAATGATGATAGGGTTATATTTGTTGTATTATATGCTATTTTTGTTGGTATTGGTGTCCTACTACGCCATTGACTGTTAGATAATGTAAAACGGAAATGCTTTATGTTTGTTGGTTTATGTTTTATAAGCTCCACTATTTCAAAATATGATTTATTTATTTGATGTCATACCATCTAAACTTGCGTAGCTCCACCAGGTTTGTGGCGGCGTGGAGTAAGTGCGGCTATTTTATATATTATTTTCTCTCCAATCCTAATGGAAACGAATGATTGGATCCATAAATGGTTTAATTTAATCCCTTACATTGATCAAAACCTTTTCTAGTTAGTCTTTAACGAAGTTATTAATTTTATCCTAATTCTTCTCATGAAGAATTGATCAATTGTACCTCAAAAAAGATATAATGGTTTTTAAAATTTTCTGTAGAACATATTTGGGGTTACTCTGTCATTATATATATATATATATATATATATATATATAAAGCACTGAAGAAGTTTTACGTATTGACGTTCACGATTTATAATAATTTATCAATTTAATATTTACGGTGATTTTACAAACTATACATAACCAATTAATTAGACCTAACAGTTACTTAGCTGAATATTAATTTTGAAATTTGAAAGGATAATAGTGAATTAGCAACAGATCATAATACCTGGACAACTTTAGCTCATCAGTGATGTGTTTAAGTTATCTCCTAATGTATCAGCCTTAATAATTATATAGTTGTTTCTTAGCATTTCGCCCTGTTCAAGATTTATTTAATCTCTGAGACAGTCCATTTACAAAGGGTTATATTACCCATAAATTATAACAAAATATTTAGAGATATAAAATATTTAAGTCCGACATTGAACTTTTATATTTTCGAGGTAAAGGTCATTGCTGCCGCTAGATTTTATCCGAGACCGTTAAGACTTACCTGTGGCTACCAGGCCACACCTGGGCCATATCTCTCTCTCTCTCTCTCTCTCTCTCTCTCTCTCTCTCTGCGTGTGTGTGTATTTGCGCGCGCGCGTGCGTGCGTGCGTGCGTGTTCATAACGCAATAGAGTAAAACAGAATGACTTTTCATGTAGACCGGTAATAGTCGATCGCCCCATAATCTTACCATGTAATATTACGGGGCCCGAGTATCAGTGTTCAAATTAGCTTGGCGAGCCCTGAGAGTGACACCTGTCGTCGAAGAAACGTTTGTATGAATTAATGGTCTAGGTGACGCGAAAACTGTCCATTGCATAATATATACAATGATACAATTATGTAAGCCACTTATTTAGATACTTATAAAGCATTAGATTCAGTAGGCTCGTTGTTGTTTAAACATTTTCTCTGATCCAGATTTGATGATGAGAATCATTCATTTTATCGATTCTATGGAAATTTGCATTATACTTCTAAATATAGAATTCCTTATTAAAATGGAGATTATTAAAATTGGATTTATTAAACGCTTAAGACATTACAATACGAGGAATTTTAATTGCTGTTACTCAGAAATTCAGATTTCGAGCAGCTTTCGTGCCCATTCTTATAAATATGCGGGCTGACGTCATCAACATTTATGGATTGTCATATATACGGTTATGTGTGTAACGTCACCATTCTATGCGTGCCAACACTGGGTATGCATGCATATTCTGCTCTATAATTAATTAGCCACATGGTGATCAGCTCAAAGTGATTCCTGTAAACACATACTTTAAAGCGATAATTTTACTCAAAAATACTACTTGATTTGTATATAATTAGCAACATATACGTGATAGAGTTATTATTATCTCTCCCCCCCCCCCCAGTAATTGTTATGAAAATAGTTTTACTTTACAAATTAGTCACTATATATATATATATATATATATATATATATATATATATATATACGTAATACAGGTATATTCCACGATGGATCTTAGAATTAAAGAATTGTGAAATATCGAAAAATTATGGAAATATTTCAAATATGATATATAGACATATAGATATATATCAAAATCAAATCGATAATAGAAGTGAACATCTTGTGCTGATTTACTCGAGGCTAAGTTATAGTATGATTAATCTAATAATCCGTTTATAGATACGTTACAGTTATTAGAATAATACTGATATATCGATTCTAGTAAAATGGTCTATTTTGGTTGTTGAAGTTATTGTGTTTAATTAGACACAGTGGACACAAATTACAATCATATAATTACTTGAAGTCGATTAAATTTATTAAACAGATTACCAGCACAGCAACATATTGGAAATATACATACTACAACAGGTATAATAGCTTCACCCTACTCACGCATAGTTGTGTGTGTGTGTGTGCGTGCGCGCGCGCATGTGTGTGAGGGAGCCACTTCTAGTATTGACATACATGATGACCCTGGCACAGAGTACTAAAATATATATGTATATATATATATATATATATATATATATATATATATATGTTGGTTTTTTTTGTGTGGTCGACTATCATAATTTGATTCTTTTGTAAAACATAGATCTATAGAGATTAATGATGCACGTGACCAACCTTAATGCTACCTGCCGAAGCCCGCTTCCACCAAACAATTTGCAAGAATTTACGACTCAATTCGAATTAGAAATTCAAATGCTACACTAAAGTGTCACCTAATACACGTTAACATGCGACTAACACGCGACAATATCCTGGCCCGAGCCGAGTTAGCTTTGTAATGGCGCACTCCGCAATTCACCTAATTATCGCCCAGGGCTGTTGGTTTTGTTCGGCGTCGTTCATTATCTCTCCAACTCAAAATACCAAAAGGCAAAACGTGAGAGAAAATAACGCATTATGAGTCAGAAAGATAGCATTTAATGCGTTGATGAGCAGCGAACACCAGAAGAACGGACGGGCGCGTGTTTCTGTAAGCGTATGTGCACGGTGTGTGTGTGTGTGTATGTTTTTGCCCATTCTTCGACGCAACGCCCCCGGATATGGAACGCCCGCCATGGGTCACGTGTCTCACTCGGCCGTGCTAAAAAGCGTCCATTGTTCCTAAATGGCCAAAGTCCACAGAGAAGTGTCAATTAAACAATTTGATAATGCCCGGGTGTTCATCAAAATCGCATTTGATCATTCGAGATCGCCCTCTGATCGGCAGATCTTCGGCGCGCTTCCTACCAATTTGAGCTTTCTCCCTTGACACTCGCCCGTTAAACAAACAGATAAAAGTGTGAGCCATCTTCTTTTAGCTAAGAGCCGTCGTGGTAAGATCAAAATGCCAGTTAGCCATCAGGTCGTGGTCTCACAGCGGGAGTGCTATTTAGCGGTGACGGGAAGCTCGCAAATGATATGCAGAGGCTAGTGGTGAGAATTGAGCTCTCTCTCTCTCTCTCTCTCTCTGTGTGTGTGTGTGTGTGAGAGAGAGAGAGAGAGAGAGAGAGCGAGAGAGAATCGTCAGTAGGTGGTGTTGTAGGGCTCTGGTGACAAAAGCTGGTGTTACAAGCTGGCGGTCGGATGAATCCAGATGGTTTGAGATAAAGTTTGAATTGTAATTGAATTATTTTATAGTCTTTCTGCATTTTCTTTATTTTAACTCACTCACTCACTCACTCACTCACTCACTCACTCACTCACTCACTCACTCACTCACTCACTCACTCACTCACTCACTCACTCACTCACTCACTCACTCACTCACTCACTCACTCACTCACCACCACCACCACCACTCACCACCACCACCACTCCACTCACCACTCACTCACCACCACACTCACCACCACCACCACCACTCACCACTCACACCACTCACCACCACCACTCACTCACCACCACCACCACCACTCACTCACCACACTCACCATACATCACTCACCACCACCACCACCACTCACCACCACCACTCACCACCACCAACCACCACCACCACTCACCACCACTACTCACCACCACTCACTCACTCACTCACTCACTCACACTCACCCACTCACTCACTCACTCACTCACTCACTCACTCACTCACTCACTCACTCACTCACTCACTCACTCACTCACTCACCACTCACTTCTATGCGCCCATCCATCACCTTTACCGGCCAGATGTGGAACCAATTTAAAACAATGCCGATGTAATTTTAAATGAGCGCGGGAAGGTGGTCCCCGGAAAAAATTGAAGTCCCCTCACAGCTTCAGCACATTTTACCCTGTTTGATCAATGCCCTCTGGGACTGTGGCCAGCCCGGCCCGATAAGGCCGCTCTTCTGGCCAGTAGTAGTTGACCGCGTGCCACTACCCGTAATGTTGCAGTGTGTCGAGGGGCCCCGGACAAAGTGCCGAAATAAGGTGTCTATCTGGACTGGGCGAGTTTCGACAGATGGCCGAGCCTTGTAGGCGTCTGGTAGAATTGTTACAGGTAATCACCGGCAACGGTCATTACGGCGTCTAGTACAATCTGGACAACGAAATAGGAAACAATGCATGTCGATGGCGGAAAGGCGCGAGTGAAAGTTCGAAATAACTGAGCTCATTGTTGTGAGGAGAATTTGGTTCACGAAGAGTTCTGTTTTGTTTATTCAGAAAAGCTGAATCTTGATCCTTTGATTAATATTATTGAAAATGTATTACCATGCTGCCTAAATATTCCCTTCATACGATCATAGGGGTAGAACGTAATGTATTAGATACTAGTATCATGACGACGTTAAAATATGTATCAGGATTCGGTTAATTTCATGGATCTTTCATCCATCTTCTATAATACTGGTTCAGGTATAAATCAAGATTCCCATCTTTCAACACTATAGACATCACTTACGGTCCATCGGATGCATCTACTGACAATTGACAGTTAGACTGAAAACAACATTCAAATAGGTAGACTATCGACAGTGATCACAATTCTATCTTCACCATCCCAGATTGGGTTGTTAACAGTATACACATATTCTGCGACTTTAGCTGCAGTGGAAGATCAATATTAACTGAATTGACCATTCTTATTACCATACCTAAATATTCACTTACGGGACTACTCTAATAACCAACCATACCTAAATATTAACTTACGGGACTACTCTAATAAGCAACCATACCTAAATATTAACTTACGGGACTACTCTAGTAACCAACCATACCTAAATATTAACTTAATCCACTGTTCTCAGATTATTCTTAAAGGCAACAAGTCACATTTGTCTTACGAGCAATTGGAAGGACAAATTAAAGCCGATGTTTTAGAAGAGTTAATCCCTTAAGGCGGGTATGGTGGTGGTATCTAAGACAGGTTTTACTGCCATTTACACTAAACAGCATAAGCAAGATGTCGACTTAAAGAGCCACGTCGTTTGGTCGACCTCTGATGAGCGTGTCATCGGGTAGAGTTTCCCCGCTGACGCATGGGCCTTTCTGTACACTAGGTGTCGCGTCAGGCTTCCCGCTGTGACTCGGAGACTGTCATATCGGAAAATATCTAGTTAAACACCGACAAACGACGCCCTCCAGAGGGCGCCCTGAATGCGACCAGTCGTCGCCGTCGGTGCTCGTCGGATGGGACACGTCAGAATTGAGGGTATCGAATGACGTCATGCGATGCCGATAGACCGGTCGTGTTGTCAGTCGACGGCTTGACGTGTCGAGTGTTTTCGCTCAGCGGGTTCCGCTCGTATCGGATGTTCACGTCCTGCGCCACATATCGGGCGGTAGGTGGCGTTATCCTTCGGACCACTCTGTGACCGAGATCTGATATAACCATGTTTATGAACTATCATTGCCCAATCGGGTCATAATTCGGTATTCGGACATGCGCGTTAATTGAATGACGCAAGTGCACATTATTTGTACAATCACCATTGTTTTAAGCGAAAAATGATGATTGATGTTTTACGGCCACTTTTGTGCACATGGTAAACAAAAGGTATTGAGGCGAAGTAAAAAATGAAACACCCTTCAGACATACCCACGACGAGATTCGAACTCAGGTGATAGTGATCTGTGATCAACACTGCTACGAAGTAGACCACGGAAGAATACATTTCTTAATTTGTAAACGCATGTATCAATATTAACATACGCTTATGAATAAATTACTCGATGAAAACAATATGATTTAAATCATTTTTCAGTAATCAAATGCTATCAATAGAAAGAAGCAACTCATCTGTTTATGACGATATCATACATTGGACTCTTTTGGGTCAACTAAAACAAGTTTAATTTAATATTGAATTATGACACCCGCGACAAAGGTAATTAAACATGCTTATTAAAATGCTTCAGCGCGCTTATATAAAAACGAGCATCACATATAGGTCGTTTCTGGTTCGCGCATTTAAATATTTAGACGCGCAAGCTATATTGTGCACGCTTGTCTAAATGTAGCATTATGACCCGAATGGCCAACCATGATCGACGAACGTCTCCAACGACATCTAGTGGCCTTCGACGGACAAAAGGGCGATATTACATGGCTATTGTGGCTGAGAATCTATTAGATTCGTCCATCTAACAACAATCTCATATGGTTTGGTCGGCACCGTCGACGTGCCCCCGGGGCCACCCGATCACGTGCTCGAGGTCGCCAGGTCCGGTTTCGGGCCGGCTGGGGGCGCTGCCCGACCGAACACCGTATCGGACGCAGCTTGCACGCGATTGGCGCTCCTGGCTATCGGTCTGTCGGAGCACCACTGTCAGACATTGTCCGGTGGCCGACAATAGACAGCGCTACCTAGCGGGGATCCGGGGCCGGCACTAATTATACTGGCGTAAGGACTTCCCGCTGTTCGATAATGCGGTCAGCGGATGGCAGACTTCTGCTGGGTCTCGTACGGGTTACGTGTCGGCCATTGTTCTTGCAGATGTTCGCCCATTTCCGTTGATGCCGAGATTTCATCGGAAGAGGGCAGCACTAGCCGCCAACAGACGAATCGGTTGTCATTGTCCCGCGACACGGCCGACAGACAGTGTCTGTCGTGTGGACACGTTGTGGCTGGATAGACAGATACGATGACCCTTGGCTCGCCGTAAACCCCGCTAAGGTGTAGCTAAATGCGGCTTGTCACCAAAGCTCGATTACTGGAAACACTTAAAATGTACCATTAATCGACTAACAAACAGCGGGTGTACTCCTCGTTCCCGTTGTTTATCTGTTGTGTTATGTCACGTTTGTGGATGATGTCGATTTGAAAATTTATAAACCGTCAAATTTATTAGCCGCCAATTAATAAATACATTTTTACCATAAACTGTACCACAATAGAGCTTTAGACTTGCTTAGCTTGATAATTTTATGAAACCTTAGACTAATTAGTATACGTGTTGTCAGTGGGTTTACTAAAAGTTTGCAATTTTTGTATTCTTTACAAGACTGTCTAAATTTTCCTGTTTATTTCCTTGAAATATCATCAGATAGTTGGTGGACTTCAGGAGTTTCATTCACATTTTGCCACTTATGGTTTTACCACAACCATCATGAATCAAACAAACATACCTAAATGACAATATTTATCTCAGTTTGGTGACTTTCGAGACTGAGAGAAGGTGATTAATTGTTTTAAAATTGGTACCATACGGTATCGTGTACGAAGTTATAGAATATCAGATACCAGTTACCTATAAATGCTTAGATATATTGCTTTCGTACGATATTTTGGCACAGCCCAACGCGAGACAGTGACTCCCAATGTGTTGGTGTTTGGGTCTGAGGGTCCGCCATTTGGCTTAAAACTCACCCTCGGTGGTAGAATTTATGCTTGCAGGTCCTGATCCCGCCACTGAGAAGAAAGCGAGACCGAAAACAGTTGACGTTATGGACGGGGCTGGGGAGGGGCGGGCAAAATTACAGGCTACGGCGACACATTACATACAGAAGTGTCAGAGACAAATGCTCGCAGGAGACTTTAATTCTGCCATTTCACAAATAACAAGACAATTATACCGTATCGCTTGCCAGAAGCAACATCGGCCTTGTTAGCTATATCATTTGTATGTGATGAGATACGCCGATACGCTCACGCACGCAAAAAACACACCGTTGCGCACACACGCACACACAGACACACGCACAGATAGCATTTATTCCTGCCTTACACGCCCCACGTGCTCCTGCTAACCACACCATCACGTGCCTACCCATGTGCTCATACAGCCTGCATATTGCAACATATCATTATTGTATCCATCTCGAATTCGCTTAAAAAACTTGACGTTTACCAAACAATAACATCAACTGTCCAAAACTGGACGGCTCCATTATTTGGGTAAATACCGAACTATCTCCGGCCAAAACTAGTTATTTCCACGTGCGAAGAAATACCGGACACTTGATACCCCGTCTTTGTTTGTACATCAGTCATATATTTTACATATAGATGAGTCATATATCGTACATCTACATGAGTCAAATATTTCATATATACAGACCAACTTATAGGCCAACGCTGAAATGGTTGTTGAATGAAACGTTCCGTTTTATATACAGCAAAAAGGGGCACTAGACTAGACTCTATCACACTAGATGAAAGTCACATTTGATGACATCTTTATTAAAACATGAACGTCTGATGAACTAGCATTAGTTACACCATTTATAACAAGGAATCCCTAAAATAATGATTCTAAATTATTTCGGCCGTCAAATTTATTATCAGATTAAAGTCGGTTCAAATTTTAGAAGAAATGCATTTTTTTCAAAATAGTACATCTCGTGGGGGCGTTGGAAAAAGAACCCCAGGACCACCGTGGTCTCATAAACTACGCATTTTAAGTACTAAACGGACAGTTTAAAAGGGGGGATCTTTCTATAAGTCGAATGCCACAAATATGTAATAGCCAACTCGGCTGTTGGTAGTGACCACGCGAGAGGGTAGGGCTCGACATAGAGTCGTCTTTGGCATCCTACGACGAGAACAGATGCCCCATCGTCCGTGATCAGCAATTAAATCATCAAGTTAAAGTTTTTTATTGGTTGTCGGCGGCACGAGGGCAAATAATAACGATGACGAATGACACATAACTCACCATCAGAACCAGCACGAAGTCGCGGCTGTTAGAACCGCGGGAAGCCTCGGTCCGAGTGATGTTTGTGTCTGGAGCGAGATCGGGTTCTTGGCGGGCGGGCGGCCGACCGAGCTACATAGGGTACAAACGGTAGGGGATCGAATTATCAGAGAGCCGATTGGAAACTCGACCATTCTAATTACAAGCACACCCGCTTGATAAGAAACCTAATAATTAGCGCGCGGGAGCAATCGATCCGCGGTTCGCCGACACCGAAGGCTGGCTGATATCCTACATCTCGTCGTCGGCGTCGTCAAGAGAAACATAACCGAGTTGACGATAGATGTGTTGGTTTGTTTGACGACCCACTCGTAAAAAGTCACATTAGTCGAGCGCCGACGGGAGAGAGAGAGAGAGATGACGACTGGTTGGTTTTGAGACCGCCATTTGTTCTCGGATAGCGTCGGGCTCTTCTATGTGTGGGGCTGCTCGGAAAGTGGCCTCCCGCTGATCGAAGCGCCGTCTACTGTGTCGAACGCTCTGTGATGTGAATATTCGGCATCTGTAGAAGGAGGATTAAAATATATTTTGGGTGGTTTCTGACGGCGGGCCGACTCGGAAAACACACCGACTCCCGCTGGGTGTTGGTCTTCCCGTCATTAATTCCTTCACTGTCCGCGGACACCCGAAGGGTAGCTTCGGTTGTTGTTTAAGAAATTCGAGAACTACGAGTGTCTTCTTGATGGGACAATAAAGGCAGAACGAACGACCGCCGCTCTATTGTAAATCTATTAACAATGAACGCATTAGTTATTAGTCTTTGTCTTTGATGTGAACACGGATGTTTCGGTGAGCACTAAATAAACTCGAAGATGCATCAAGGACTTTGACAGTCAATCATAGAGCGTTATTGTCGGAATGGCAAACGAGACAAAAGAAGCAGACGTGTTGATCATGGCGTCTGTCGATACTGATTTATCTTGTTTAAGGCGATGCGATTCCTTTGATATTTTTTTATCCTACTCTGAATTGTACAATTCCTTATTAAAATTCTAGATAAGATTACTTCCAGCCATTTTCGATATTTTCAGTTTGTCAAACAATCTGTCAAACGCTCATTATATTTTAATACGTCGATATTTTATTTGCTCCAACGCCGAAATTCAAACCATCGGCAGTAAAAAGATACCTTACATAGCATCCTGGTGAATTGTCAGTTCTCTTCGTTTTCTCTTGACAAATTCTGGCGCTTATGGCTGAGGATGATCATGATGATTGATGTTTTACGGCCACTTTTGTGCACGTGCTAGGCTAAATGGGCCAAGCGACCATCAAATGTAATGAAGCGAAGTCGAAGATGAAACACCCTTCAGATAAGTCCACGCAGAGATTCGAACTCGGGTGGTAGTGATCTGCGGTCCAACGCACTACCAACTAGACCACGGAGCCCCCCCCCCATTATGGCTGAGCAAAATGGTTGTATCTCGTAGATAAGATAACAAGTAAAGGATATGGCCTTTTCTTTTCTCATATCTCATCTGTTTGTCTTTAAATCGTTTGTATCCTGTGTCTTGAACTCATTATCGTTTGTCTGACTAGTGAGGAGAATAGTGTATATAGAATAACTCAAACCCTGATCGTTCAACTGGAAAGCCAAAGGATGTGCAGCATCGATGAATTTAGAATATATATCTTAAAGGGGTCGATTTCGGACATGGACTAGTCCTACCTCGTTATCTTAAACACCTAGGGGACGGAGTTGTGTAATGACGTCATAAAGATGTCGGTGTTTCGGTACAGACAGGCATGAATCTTAACCCGGAGGCAGACATTTTGCTCTGTTTTGTGTGTGTAGCGTCACCACTCTATGCGTGCCATCACTGAGCATGCATGCCTATTCTACTCTATAATTAATCAGCCACATGACGGCTAGTATAAAGTAATCCGCGTAAATGCTAACTTGGATGTGTTTATGATATACCTGAAAACAAACCCACTTAATTTATATATATCTGGCAAGAGATCAGAATCATCTACACATAATGTATACTTACGCTCTTACTGTTTTCGCGGACACTGTCAGATTAATCTGCTGGGGATGATCAACATTCCTCTAAATTGTAGTTGATGATCATCAAAGCAAAGGTTTTGGAGAAACTTAAAAATACAGTAATACCCCCGCCATCTTGGCCAAGGTCAAATTACGCCAGTTTTCTAGAGTAAATTTCAGTTCAGCGAACGTCATCACGTCCTCAGCTACGTAACAGTGACGTAACTCAGCTAAAAACATTACTTTTAAAATGCAATAAATATATATTAACACATAAAAAAAGTCTATACGATAAAATATTTAGAACTAAAGGCATTTTTATGGCATTACGCCCGGTTTACGTCAAAAGCGGGATTACGTCACAGCTTTTGAAACCAACTAATAACTTCGGGGGGAGTGTGCCTAATTAATATTTTGATTATGATGATAAAGAGCCATTGATTATATGCATTTTTTGATAGATATTAAGTAGGCTGTGCTAACCATGGTCCGATAGATCAATACAGACGTGAGTGAGTGAGTAACCGGAACCTTAACTTGGAGGTTTGCGGTGTAGTGCTCTAACTGCTGGGCTAACGTAACGTGTGTATCTCCCGAGAACCAAATCTATCCTTTTTTTCAGTTATCTACAATGATAATACCTATACCTGAACATACGCCCCCGAACGGATGTTATAAATAGTTAATTACGTGCGATTGGTATGTATATCTAAGGCACAATAGATATTTAATTGACAGATTCCGAGGAGACCTTCGTTAGAAATTCTTTCCAGCCATAAGCTGAGAGACTTCAATAGTCGCACATGGTCAAACGCTTCGTATATATTTTAAATATGTCACGGAGCATAATTTGACAGGTTTTTCATTGTTATCGTTCCTGAGGTGTTTGATCTAGACTGAGTTTTTTTTCTCGTCGTAATGGTCTGGGTCGTTTCTCGTCCGTATTTCTCTGATCTTTACTGTACCGGCGATTTTACAGGACGGCCGCTTGGCCCGACGGAACGCCTCCACGATTTGGCCATTGTGACGAGCGGTATGCCCACGGGGCGGTGATTATACGGCAAGAATGGAGTCCAGTGGTGAGAGGTGGCCCGAACGGCTTTCTGGTACGCGCGCTCCTTTACCGGCGCTAATCACAACTCGGCCCGTGCCTTAACAAACCCGACAAAAGTACCGGCCCGACCGGGCTACGCCCCTAACCCGACGGGCCCCTAACCTTACAGTCTCGCTGTCTATGCCGGACGTTAGTTGCCGACGACGATGACGACGATGATGAAGATGATGATGGTCTTCGACCAAAACGCCGGTCTCCCGCCGGTCTGCGGTGCTACACGTGTACGTTGTTTTCGTCCTTTATGGCCGACCGCTGAAAGAAACATGGCGTGTTCCCGTCTCGCCGCGCATGCGTAATTCTCTTGTGGCTCGCCCCGGGAGAACGGCGAACCCTAACCCCGGTCGGTCTGCGCTCGGGGAAGGTCGGAGCAGGCTTTTGTCGAGTCCACCCATAGGAGGCCCTCGCCGAGGTAGTACCATTACCGACGTCACCTCTCTCATCCTTAACCATCTGCTCGGAAAGGAGGCGACAATATTTACCCGGGTGCTGAAAAAGACCCGCAGTCTTCTCTCAGTGTGGGTACCGGTTGTTCTGGGCCCGGCCCAGCGGGGTACCGGAGGGCGGCGGTATGGCAACTGACGGTTTGATCGGGCTAGAGTCATCACTTCCGTGTGTTATCGAAGTCTTTGTTTTGGCGCTTGTCGATGTACCACAAATAAGTTAAAATATCAGAAACTAAATTAGCACAAAACATAACATAACCCAGCTATCGGCGACTTTGTGTACTGACGCGTGCGTGCTTTTAGCTGCTCAGAGACACATACTGAACAAAGAAAGGTTATTTCTGGGAGATTAAAAATATATATTTATCATCTTTCAGATTCCTCAAGAAAGAGAGAGGGAGAGACCAAGAAACAAATATTATACCTTAATTTGTTCTCCATTCTTTACCATACATTTTGATGACTTTGTTATATAATACCCCTGATGTTATGAAAACTTTCTACCCTAATTACTAGAATTTACCAGTTCCAAAACTCAGTATTTTAAATATTAGCCATTGACAGTAATTTATATGTATAGTGTCTGATTCAAATTATGTACTTTTTTCAATATTTTTTCGAATCGATCAGCTTCCCTAAAATGGTTAAATAAATAACGGATTTAGCTTAGTACGATAATTGTACATCATTATCTACTAGATATGAACAAAATATTACCACCCATTAACCCTGATGAGTTATTAGAAGTTATTGTATGAAGGATAAACATTGTCTCTCTCTCTCTCTCTCTCTCTGTGTTGTGTGTGTGTTCGTCTCTCTCTCTCTCTCTCTCTCTCTCTCTCTCTATATATATATATATATATATATATATATATATATATATATATATACCTTTCTCTCTCTCTCTCTCTCTCTCTCTCTCTATATATATATATATATATATATATATATATATATATATATATACTTTTTCTCTCTCTCTCTTTGTTGTGTGTGCGTCTCTCTCTCTCTCTCTCTCTCTCTCTATATATATATATATATATATATATATATATATATATATATATCACAACTATTATATATATATATATATATATATATATATATATATATATATATATATATATATATATATATACTAGTTGTGATTCATAATCTATATGATCCACATTTCCAACTTTCTAACATAAATCCGGTGACAGAACGTTGTACAGATTACGAGCTGATTTCGTCTACTCGCCGAAGTTGTTTAGAGACCATAACCCCTTCTGTCCTCTGTCGAACAGGTGGTGTAGCCGCCAGGTATACGAGTTACCTCTATTTATTCGACCAGTCCCGATCAGCCCAGTCAAGTTGTCAGACAAACAACGGCTCACTAACGTGTAATTCTCGCCCCCGAAGTGTTGCCTTTTGCCCGAGGCCAGCTCACTGAGTTACCTAGAGCTTCACTTCACTGATTCTTGGCACGACCCGACAAAGGAGATATTTCTCCGTTCGCTGCCTTCTCCACGACTTCACCAATCAAACGCTGACTTCGGTATGGTGGAAATAACAGGTTACGCTAGTCGGCAGATCGAGGTATAACTCCCGTTCATTACCGACTTATACAGGTGAACTGATCGCAGCCGAATGGCGCGAGGCAAGTAAATGGAACTCTGTACAGCACGAATGTTGTCGACGTCTCTTAAAATGTGACAACAAGGCGTCACGCGGCATCTGGATATTATTGAGGTCCGTGAATTAACATACACTTACCAGTGATGAGTGATAATAAACTATATATTTTATCTCTATGAACATCTCAGGTGTTCGTTCTCGGTAGTTCCTTATTAAAGTCAATGTATAGTCGTCATCTTTTTAAAAGGTTCGTAAAACAGATAAATATGAGAATATTTTACAACTTTCATATTTTTGACAAAAGACACTGACTGTAGCTGTTTATAATAGAATTGAACTCCACATGTAGACTAGTAGTACACAAGTAGAACTATATAGACTAGTATTCTAAATGTAGAACTCTATAGATTAGTACACCACATGTAGAACTATATAGATTAGTACACCACATGTAGAACTATATAGACTAATACACCACAGTTAGAACTCTATAGACTAGTACACCACATGTAGAACTATATAGACTAGTACACCACAGTTAGAACTCTATAGACTAGTACACCATAGTTAGAACTCTATAGACTAGTACACCACAGTTAGAACTCTATAGACTAGTACACCACAGTTAGAACTCTATAGACTAGTACACCATAGTTAGAACTCTATAGACTAGTACACCACAGTTAGAACTCTATAGACTAGTACACCACATGTAGAACTATATAGACTAGTACACCACAGTTAGAACTCTATAGACTAGTACACCATAGTTAGAACTCTATAGACTAGTACACCATAGTTAGAACTCTATAGACTAGTACACCACATGTAGAACTATATAGACTAGTACACCATAGTTAGAACTCTATAGACTAGTACACCACAGTTAGAACTCTATAGACTAGTACACCACATAGAACTCTATAGACTAGTACACCACAGTTAGAACTCTATAGACTAGTACACCATAGTTAGAACTCTATAGACTAGTACACCATAGTTAGAACTATATAGACTAGTACACCACAGTTAGAACTCTATAGACTAGTACACCACATGTAGAACTATACAGACTAGTACACCACAGTTAGAACTCTATAGACTAGTACACCATAGTTAGAACTCTATAGACTAGTACACCATAGTTAGAACTCTATAGACTAGTACACCACATGTAGAACTATATAGACTAGTACACCATAGTTAGAACTCTATAGACTAGTACACCATAGTTAGAACTCTATAGACTAGTACACCACAGTTAGAACTATATAGACTAGTACACCATAGTTAGAACTCTATAGACTAGTACACCATAGTTAGAACTCTATAGACTAGTACACCACATGTAGAACTATATAGACTAGTACACCATAGTTAGAACTCTATAGACTAGTACACCATAGTTAGAACTCTATAGACTAATACACCACATGCAGAACTCTACAGACTAGTACATGATATATAGACTAGTAACCAACAGCTATAATACGGGCGGGAACGAGATATAGAGGTCAGGTCAAATATAAACCTATTATTATTATTATTATTATTTAATTATACAGCATCCAAAAAAAGAATATTACATCCGTCGGTTTGTTTGTTTGTTCGCTTGCTTGTTTAGACTGAGCACTATAGTTACACCTAGAACATATGACCGAGATGTGACTCCTTAGAAAAACATCTTACAAACACAGGTTTAAGTCGGATTTGAACCTACAACCTAATGCCTTGGTATTGAACACGTGAGTGTATATGAAATGTTTCAAGGCGGGAATTGAATTCGACTTAAGAAAGTCGCAACACCCATACAAACACACACACACACACACACACACACACACACACATATATATATATATATATATATATATATAGAAGAGAGAAGAGAGAGGGGGGGGAAGAGGGGGGGAGGGGCGGTGTATAGACACGATCTTTTCTAGTAAGGAAGCGATATACGATAATTGATTTAACCAAAAAGAAATCAGTCAGATATAAACAATATCAACGCCATGTTGTCATCCAAAACAAAACAGAAGGAATTCAATTAGATGTTGTCATATGAAAAGGTGCTCACGAGGTGATTAATATCCTACGCATATCCGGGTATTTCTCTGCGATATTTAATAATCAGGTGTGATGCCTCGGGCGGTGTATTCACGGCGGTCCAAGAGCCCACCATCTTCGTTCACTGACCAAGCCCCGGAGTCCATATAGACTCTCTGCGGGGATGCCTTTTAGCGATAATTTAGCGTCTCCGGATTTGACACCGACCCGACTGGGTTATTGGAGCGGTCATTGTTCTGGTTGGTGACGGGTCGGATGGTGTCTGTGCTATCAGCGGCGGGCCGGCCATTCATCGGCTACAGCCAAGTGGAAGTTATGTGACGGATATGTGCCGTAGTCGGCTCGAGGGCGGGCAGGTGTCCAGATGGGCGCCCGGCCCGAGCCCGGTCCGAAGTTAATCAGGCGCTATACCCGGTCTGTTCGTCGGTTCGGATGGCCACTGGATCGCCCATCATCAATCTGACGAAGGTGACAACTCGCTTAAGGCATTACCTACTGCTCGATTGTTGGTAGTCACTTGAGTCGAGTCCATTAAAGGTGTGAAGTGGTCAACGCACTCGTTTCGTGAACCGTTCATTTAATGGCCGCAGAAGTGGGTGGGTGGGTGGGTGGGTGGGTGATCGGTTAAAATAGACTTCGTCTTCTCCATAATGGCTACCTAGCTATTTTTCTGTTTCATTCCGTTTCCCCCCGTTTTATGCGAAGCAACTATTTTACCCGCACCTCTTATAAGACATTCCGAGCCTTTTAATATACTTCGTCACGATGGGGCGAAAATTCCTCTTCCCAGAAACAACCGAATCGTCGTAATGCGATCTCTGACACGTTAATGAAGGCAACTCAATTACGAACGTTTTATTGTTGACAGAAAATAGAAGAACCCAACGTTGCATCGGGTAAGTCGTTGTCGGTTGAAACTCTCAAAAATCCGATCTATGCCTCCAATATACTTCAGAATATAAACAGAACATCTATAAATATTGGGAATGAACAGATGATGATGGTAATAATAATAATAATAATAATAATACATTAGCTTTAACAGAGCATCTGTACCAGCAGGAGACAGTCGAAGGTGCTTTACGGCAAAAACTGAAATATAATGACGAGTGAATCTTAGGAACGAATTTAAATTTCAAAGATGATGCACTTCGAATAACATAATTTCCTTATAATACAACTTTTACCACTTTATTCACAGCTAGGAATAAAACAGTTTTTTTACAATTCTGTTTAATATTACGTACATCACGGATCAAAAGCAATAACGTAATAATAACCTAATATGTTAAACATAATAATGATGCAACAGTAACGTAAAGACGAAACGTTTAATTAAAGTAACACAAGCATATTAGTGTTCACAATTTCATATATTAACAATGTTAGCATTGCTGTAATCAAGTCATTTTTCTCCATATCACAGTTCGAATCCCAATGTTATCTGTTTTTTTTTGCGGGTTGGTTTCCTGCGGGGGGTGCTCGCCACTCGGCCACATGTTCTCGGTGTTACTATTCCTCGGTAAAAAATTCACCCACTAATTAGAAATAAATAAATATCCGCAAGCGACGCCGAAAAAAAAAATGTGCTATTATAAGGCTCTCCCACCACCCTCATCACGACATAAGCCAATAATACATAGTAAATACATGATATAAGTTAATAATGATCTCCCTCACGCCGTCCACATATCACCATTTCTCCGTTCATCATTAAAGACGTTGCGTGACAGCGCCAGAAGCCGACGTTTCTATTAATTGCATTGGACACCAACTACGGTCACACAGTCCATGCGTGTCCCATTCATTTCGGACGAAAACAATAGCTTGCCACATGTGTCACACCGTGTCCATGCCCGTCCGTGTGTCACTTTCCGTTCGCCGTCTACCTCCGTCCAACTCTGGTCAGCCGCTGTTCGACACGAACCCGCAACCGATGTTGCGGGATTCCTGACTATGCCGCAGACAGGAGCGAGATAATTAAATCACGCCAAGTAGAGATACGAACTGGGAGACAACCTTGCGCTTATTGAAGACTGATGGTCGACAGTAACCGACTGAGACAACAACATCCGGGATACGTTCACGTGATGGCGTCTGGCTTCTTGTTGTAGAACACGGGAGACACGCGACTAATTTCATCTTACGTTCGCCATAATGTAATGACAGCGTGTCGCTCGAATTTGCCAATTTCCTAGTGCACGTCAGCAGATTTAATTTTAGTAATTCGATTTGGCGCTCAAACGCGATCTTCATCGTTATCATTATCTTCATCTAACATACAACGACGCCATCTGTCGTCAGCTAGTCGAAGTATGGCTGCTAAGAAAAATAATAACGAATGGTTAATTCAAGAGCTTTTTACACCTTATTGAATTAAAGTCTTCCACCATCTTCCGAAAATCATCAACTTATTAGCTCCAGGCGAACGGTATTGGTTAACGAATTCAAAGGAACGTTATAGAATGAATTAATAACGACACCAAAATAGTCACAGAGTTCAGTCATTTGCCCATCAAATATTGTTGAACAGTTATTGTTTTGTGCGGTATAGTTCAGGAGTTTAAATCTGATCAAGAAATTGGAAGACAGAAGGCTATACTTCTCAATATTTCTCAGCATTTCTAATTTTATCAGTATCAGTTTGTGTTTGTGCCGTGCCCTTTATCGTGCTGGTGTAAGGGGCATAGAGGATAACCTCAACTGTACTTCAGATTTTGGTGCGCTATCTGTATCAGGAGGATGTCTGATCTTTCAATTAAAACCTTCACTTTATCGTACCCCTGGGGAGTATGATCCTTAGGGAGTATGATTGCTTTCTAAGCTAAACAAAGCATCATTCACTAAATTATAGCTCGTAGTACCTTTATTAACCGAATTCAGTCGTTTGATAATATTTGTTTGTAATATTTTGGGTATCTTTGTTATTTGTATTTATAGTCGAGAACACCCTCTCTCTCTCTCTCTCTCTCTCTATATATATATATATATATATATATATATTGTGCGTGTGTATGCGCGCGTGTGTATGTGCGTGTGTGCGTGCGTGCTCTACGATAACTAGTTCATAACCGTTCTTCCATTTAACACTCTAAAACATTCACATTAAACAGACACAGTCAGCGTTTGGGTAACAAATCTTTTATGTAAACTTCATATTTACAAAACACGTATATCAAAAATACATCAATTCGGCGATATGGAAAAAAAGAACAGACATATCTCAACATAGGCCTTTATGATAACAAAGACAGTACGTGAGTATTTAACACGGTGCTCAGATTATACATAGCTTTAATCAAAAGCGCCAGTAGATAGCTGCATTAAAATGCTGTCCATATCATTAAGTACGAGTATTATAGGCAAAACTGGGGCGTTGAAATCACTACGAACCATTATAGTGTCATGAAAGACTACGCGCATTGTTATTGTCCGTTTCGCGCACGGGCTCAGCGTTGTCGTCACAATACCCGGCTCGGGACACAGATCTTCTGACGACCCGAGTATCTTGCTAGTGAACCTTGCCTCTGGACGTGATATTGGAGTTGGCTATTTGCGGTGCGTGCAGTAGAAGTGGAGCTGTGGGCAATCCGGGGAAGGACAGAGGTATCTTAGAGGCGGCCAACGCGGCCGAGGCACTGACGAGATGAGAACACTGGGCGCAGGCACAGGGAGCGTGCCACGGCGAGAAGGCCGTATGTCCCTGAGCTACTACCTGTGGCACGTGTGTGATGGGAGTGATAGCGCTCTGTACTAATGACGTCCTTGGAGACGACGACGCCCGGCTGATGGCTTGACTACTGATGGGAGACAGTTTCGGAGACATCATCGAAGATAGAGCCGCAGCTCCCATACCGATGCTCGTTTGTAGATCCTTTGGAGAGCTCAGCGTCACCGTGCCGTTGGCGTGGAGCGTCGGTACTTGCATGGTCTGCGTTATCGAAGTCATCTGAGGTAGGGCAGGACTCGGCAGAGTGGGCTTGGGCTGATGCTTGTAGACGTCGCTGACCAACTTCTTCATCTCATCCAGGGAGTTGTTCAGCATCAGGATGTAGTTCTTGGCCAGAAGCAGGGTGGCAATCTTGGAGAGCTTCCTCACCGACGGCCCGTGAGCGTAGGGCATCACCTCACGGAGGCCGTCCAGGGCCGAGTTCAGATCGTGCATCCTCTTCCGTTCTCGGCTGTTGATCTTCAGGCGGAGTTCCTGCAGCTCGTCCTCGGAGAGGCACTTTTCCTGCAGCAGGTTGCGGCGTTTCGACCTGGACGCAGCCGACGACCTGTGGACGTGCCTGTTAGTCGTCGACGATGTACAGTGGGTCGACGAGCCGATGTCGTGATTGCTCGACGACCCTTCTGAGCAGTCGGACTCCGACGCGCTGTCGAAGTCCTGCATCGAAGTGACGTCGATATAAGTATTTTCGTCGACGTAGTGACGCTTCCTCTGACGTTCGTCATTCATGGTTATATCCTTCAACAACACGTTTTTTATCGAATTGCCAAATCAGATATTAATGATCTTCAAGGGTCCAGGATAACTATCGATAGCCAATATTTGGATTACCTCCTGCTTATCAATTCGAGTGCGTATGTTTCGGATAGCTCGCTTACGAATGCTGGCCACTTTAAAAGCGCATCGACATACTCTGTAACCGTATGATCGGCTTCGACATCGCTCTCTCGTCTGATGGCTCATCAACAATGCCACTGAGTTTTATCGGCGTCAGAATCACTGCTAAACAGAGCTCTTGTCGCCTCGCTTCTTGATCTCTTCACACGTCTCGTACAATAGCGTCCACTTAAAGCTCGAGAACGGCTAGACTAGTCCACCGTAGATACGGTCCGTCGATCGCTGGTGGTTGGCCAACGGCTTGATGAAGCTGTCGAAACTAGTGATGACGAGTCGGTGGGCGGAGCGTACGGCGGTGGCGTCCACCAATAGCAGGTCGTCTCAACCTGTCCGTCGTAGGCGGTCCACCGATCGAACGCTTTGGGCGCATCCACGCAATACGGAAGACGAAGTGATAATAGCGAACAACTGGTCTTCACGGGCTGGTAGACCTTAGGCCATCCATTTCTCGTTGGAACATGAATATTTCATCGTTGCGGCAAGATAGAGAACGCCCGCGAATTGATACACAACAGTACCCCAATTAGATAATAGCCGATCCTCTCTGAATGTGGTAGCCATATCATATTTTGTCATCCGCAAAAACGCAAACCTTCGGGAACGCTTCACGATTTAGCTTCTCCTCCAGTAATGTAAATTTCGACACCGTAAATGGTTTATTTCTTGTGCACATTTTAGTAACTTCCTTCGAGCTGAATTGCTTTAGGTAGAATAGAAACTCTTGAGGGCCCTAATGAACCGATAAACATTGGAAACGACTTAGAAGAAATATCTAATCTCTGAATGAATATATCATAATATATTATACAGTTATTAATATATATATATATATATATATATATATATATATATATATATATATATATATATATATAATTAGAGAACATCTTGCATATTTATTCCCTTTTGGTAATTAATCCAGCAGTAATTTGTTATTATCAGTGACAAGTCCATTTATCATCGACAGTTATTTATGCTAAAAATGTCGCCAAGACAATACATCATACCCATAAACCAACGCAAAACCAATTTAAGGCTAGCCGTGTTATGTGTGAAGTTGGTTTGTTGACTCCGTTGCCAGATAGCATCTCGGTTTGACACATTATAACAGAAGCTGATATGGAAAGCGTCCAGTGCCACCTTATCGGTTATCATTTCCCGCTAACGAGAGCCCCGACTCGTCTGGTCGCCGGTGTAAGTGATAAATAGGCGGAGTGCTTTATCAGCATGTTAGATGTTTTGTCACAGTTTTTTTTTTGCAGGAATCCACCCCGCGTCTACCCCCGGTTACTCGACGGAGATAGCAGCCCCGCACTGTCGACGAGCGGCTGATATTAGCCGCCAATCAATCATTCGCCCCATTGTCGTAGACGCCATCGCGCGGTTCGGTCTTAAGATATGAAGACGAATTTTATCGTATTCGCTTTCGGCCTGGATGTGGGATTATTTCGCGTCGGGTGGGTTGCAGCGAGCGAAAACAAAGCGGCCCATTGACGGCCCCGCTACGGCGATGACGCAATAAATCGCCGCCGGCTCGCGATGGGCTCGAACTCGGACGAAATTCAATCTGGGAGGAGACACTCGGAGATTGGCTGCCTACGTACAACTCTGGCCGGGCTTACGATTTGTTCGGGTACACAGATGCGCTTTAAATTGGTTAAATATCTAAGATAAGGCCACTAAACAGTCATAATTTTAGTAAGAAATATGTGCTCAGAAAACAATACAGGTACACGAAGGAAACCGCAATAAATTTACATGCAATAGTAATAAAAATAATGGATAACAACGCCATGCTTTCTCATCGGTGACTTTAACGCCAAAAATGAGAAACAATAACAAAAGCATAAATTGTTAACCGAACAAAATATTTTTTAAAAGATTATTTCATAGAATATCATTAGTCGTGATTTATTTGCTAATAAGACGACTTGATGACATATTTATTGTAGCCTTGTTCATGTCATACAGTTGGAGCTTTCATATTTTTTTAAAGCCAACCATATATGTATAGTTACGATGAGACGGTGTTCAACAATGCTAATTGTCCTTGTTTTGATTCTCTTAACATCTGTCTCACAATCGTCCATCTCGTGACTATCACTTGGTTACGGGTCATCAGATCTCTAGACAAATTAATGGTAAGCAATCTCATCCCTTCAAAAGATAGTGAAGATAATGATGATGATGATGATGATGATGATGCGAGTACCGAAGCAGGTGTTTTGATCTTTTCCAGTATTAGTATCGACTTAGATCTGTCACGATAACAAACACGTGTTGTCTACCGGAATTCGACGATGGCGTGTGTCGGCGATGATATAGGTCACAGATCACGTGCTCGATGAGGGGTTTGTGGTGGAGGGCGTACGCGAATAAAAAGACATCAGCGAAACAACGTAGAGAGTAGAAATATCTAGATAGATAGAACACCCAACGATATATCATTAACATGATATCAGCTCAACATCTCAAATTGATTCATAAGCCACAACTCGGTAAAAGTACGCCATTGTTTACATTCACTTGGCTTATGTCTATTATATCACAACTAACTATGACTCTTACTGAACAATCGCCATTACTAAGTCATCCTGGTCACGATATAGACTATTAATGGCGGCATATCGCATGTTTCTAAGTGATTTCAATAGAACGACAAAACTCTACTCTGTAATTAATGAATTAAGGACCACGTCAATCTTAATGTCGGTCTCGTGCACCGAGTAATCGTTTCTACAAAGGAAATAATCACCGCTTTTCTTTCAATCCGATGACGGCTTTGATCTCAATTTATTTCGACTGCGTTCGCTTTTAAGATGGAAGATTTCTGGATGACTACAGAAGGTACCGGGAAAGAAATTACTTTATGCCGATTGTGTGTGTGGTCGGGCGTGCGTACGGGTGCGTGTGTGTCAGTGTGCGAACTTTTCGGCTTATAACTGTGTGAGTTGAGTGTTCAGTAACTGTAACACATAGTTAAAGGATAGATATAGAAAATGTCGGCCAATATAGTTCAATGCATAAAATAAGGAGAAATCGAACAGATGGACACGTTACAGAAGCGTCTATCAAGTTATATAGGTCGAGTCACTGAACGGGAAGGTCACCACTGTCAGAGTTTGGTTGTTAATTGAACAGGAAAAGACGCTTCGGGCACCAAGCGTATGGGGTGACTTCATTTCAGCATTCAATGTTTCCACTTCCTGAGAATTATATTAATAAATATTAATTCTATTAAATCGAATAAAAACCCGATCCGCTTAAAACAGTGCTGAATCAGTTAACATTAACCGGATGGACCGAATATAATAATAATAATAATAATTCTAGAAAACTTTGTTTCATTTCATGACTGCATTCAAGATGGAAGCACGTTATGCTGACTCTGTTTATGATTTTTTTAGAAATCTCTAAATAAGTTACTTAACCTAACTTTGTTTGACATTACTTCGTTGATCAAGAAACTTTAATTATTCAAGAATTTTATTATCAGTACTAAACTTGCACAAAAAAAACGATATTTTAATTTTTTTTTCCTTCACGGAAATTATGCGGTTTCTCGGAAAGTCATTTTCGTAAACTGGATGTCGTAAAATAGTGAACATTTTAGTATTAGCCTTATGCGTGAATAACGCATAGAATTAATATGAATATTAATGGTAGTGTTTAAATTGTTTAGACCATGAGTATGGCTGAGAGAGAGTTAGGATTTAGGTAGGAAATCGTTATTAAGGAATCTGTTCAGTGACTTCCATTGATTAACCCGAAAGGATCTGACGTAAGAACACAATATCAAGGAATCTGTCCAAAGATTCTTTGTCTCCCAATGGAGCAGATGTCGTCTGGGGAGACGCCAACAATACCCCGATATATATGATTGTTTTAACAGTAAGGATACTTTGGTGTTTGGAGGCGCGCCTCAACGATGGCGAACGCCTCTTTTGTTTGGTAATTAGCATAGTTAATTTGACCCGTGTCTCTGCATTTCAGTTGGTTCCGTGTTCGCGGCTGGTTTCCGTACATATGCAAATTGCCGTTTTATTGTCACCAATAAAAGCACAGTTTTATGACACATTCTGCGCTAAACGTGAATCAGTTCATCTGAGTGTAACACACTTTAGCAAATCACGCGGTATCTTTGCAAAGTGATTACAGATCGGAAGATAGCTTTGAAGAGTTGTTTTTAATCAATTCATTAAATAACCGTTACTAGCAAATTAACATTAAACTTCGTGTTTATCTATGTATTTTGTGCCTACAAAATAGTTAAAGATAAATAGGTACATCTATGTGAGACTGGGGTATACTAACTATATTCAATCACTTACCATAAAAGATGAGACGGAGTAAAAAAGAAAAATAAACCACACTAATACCACACTTTACGTTATTTCGGCTGACATCAAATTCGTCTTTGTGCCACTTTTCCGGAGTAAATTTCAATTTAGAGAAGGTCATTACGTCCGACTTTACGTCAATCAGGTACCTCACCTACGTCTTAATTAAAGGACGTGAAATAAATTAATTAACGATAGAAGATAAAAGAAGCAATTTATTTTTAAATACAATAAAATACACGAAACAATACATTTAAATCGAAAGGCATTTTAAGACATTACGTCCGGTTTACGTTAAAAACCGGGTTACGACACTGGTTTTGCAACCAGTTAATGGGGTAGGGCAGGGAATGTTCGCATAAGTAATACCCGCTCAACTATAGCACAATACATTATGATAAGATACAAAACGTTATGATAACCATAATGATCCTGATGACTGGCGAAGAAGTTACACTTCCTGTTCGGTTGGTGGTACGAGTCTTAGCCACATTACATCCATCAGATTTGTGACGTTCTTCGAAAGCTCTAAACATCGTGTGTGGAAAATCAGTGAAATATCCCTCGATGTCTCCCAAACGACTGAAATATAAATATTCGTCGATCGGATCCTGTTTGAAGTTCCACGCCAAGAACTGATCCTCGTTACGGAAGGTGTACAGGTGAAGGTTCAGTCCCGAATCCAGGACACGATCTAGTAGATTAGTCTCGTTTGAGATCCAGTTCTTGTACTTGTTGGTGTTTTCAAAATATTCGACAATTTGCGTCTTCCACGCACCGATTCCATGGTATAATGTCGCCCAATCTTCGATCTTGGAATCGTTCAAGAACGGTCCCATAATATCTTCCTCCCGCTCGACTAATATCACCAAACGAATGTCGGTTTTGCTTTTAATGTACCTTAAGGCCGGGTCAGAGAAGCTTTGAATCAAACAGAAATCGCCCTTTTTTGTATAACCATGTTGCTTCAGGACATCGAGAAGTATGTCTTCGAATTTGAAACCATTCATGAACGGCAAACTATTAATTAACTCGGGGTGTTTTATCTCTGGATAGATCCCGACCAATCTCTTGGCTTCCTTGGCGACGCGGATGTATTCGTGAAATGTTGGGATTTGATAGATTCCATTGAAACTTTGATCCCGAAATGAAAAACGTTGTTTCACTCGGAGAGACTTCAACTCTTCCAGCGTGAAATCGAAAGAAAACCAATCATCGAGCTCGCCGTGATCCGGAATGGTTAACTTCCGTTTCCTGGTTTCGTATTCCGGGTGCTGGGCGATGTTGGTACTAGATGTGAGATAAGGCTCGTGTAAACAAACTAATTGACGATCTCTGGTCAGTAGTAAGTCACATTCGATGAGGTCAGCTCCATCTTCTATCGCTCGTTTGTAGGCAGCTATCGTATGTTCTGGATAAACACCGGATGATCCTCGATGGGCGATAATCCAAGGTCTGGACCTTGTTTCCACGACAATATTGGTTGAAACGGTTTTCAAGCAAACTGAACAAGTTAGGAAGATAAGAACTACGGATAGGACTTTGACCAACATGTCGACTATTAAGAATATAATTATATATATATATATATATATATATATATATATATATATATATATATATATTATTTATTAATTTGTAATAATATAAAAACTTGTATACGACAATGCGTGAAATGCATTAGTTAGTGTGATATTATATATATATATAATATATATATATATATATATTGTGTGTGTATGTATATATATATATATATATATATATATATATATGTGTGTGTGTGTGTGTGTGTGTTTGTGCGTCATGTGAATGAGTATTTATTTCAGAATATACAGTTCCTTTATTATTATATATATATATATATATATATATATATATATATATATATATATATATATATATATAATACGAAAAAAATTCTATTGTATATCATTGATTAACTTATTTATTGTCTTCTAAATAAGAAACAGTCGAATCAAAAACAACAATCAGATAAAACCATCATCACACTCATTTCACTAATGTATTTGTAGGATCGTCATTACAGAACTGTACTTTTATTACTAATAAAAAGCGGACTATTTACATACAGACAAAGAGATCCCTTTCTCGGCTCGCGATACCTAATAACGGAGAGCGGCCGCAGAATACATTAAATATGCTAATTTATCAATCGGATGGAGCCGTAACGTCTAATAAAGTGTACCCCGCACGTTGTATTATCCGTGCCCTTTAGAACAATGATATATTATTCTCTTATTGTCATCCTAGTCCACAGGGCAACATCTGTGCTGTTTGATGAACAAAGACTGTCATCAGACAGGTTGGTGTTGTCTTCTTATGGTGACTGCCTTCAATAGATCAAAGGAAACCAGCTCTTGGAGAAAATATTGATTGATTCATGGGGTTTTAGGTGTGGAACTTCAGTTTGTTGTGTTTTCAATCAATAATTGAATCAATCGATATATCGATCGATCCATCCATCAATCAATCAACTAATCAGTCAGTCAGTTAGTCAATCACATAAATAAGCAATCAATCAAATAAGTAATCAATTAAATAAATGATCAATCACTCAATCAGTATCAATTAACTTTCAGTATCATGACTCGGAGAGACTAATTCAAATCAAGTGACTTAAAGTGAAGTTACTGGTTTATCTATGTATCAGTAAACACCTTTAAGATGTATCAAGACAGTATTTCCCATTCTGTGTGACCAAAGTAATTGTTTGTCGGTCGGCGATATAGTCAACAGACAGCCAATAAGCTCAATTCTATAAACTGTAATGTGTCCAGCTGTTCCTTACCCCCCCCCCTCCCTCCCCCTTTTAGTACAACGTTGGCCAACTGTATGTATGTTTATCATATATCTGGCTAATAATTACTGAGGAGCGATAACATACGAACTGAGACACTAAAACACAGAGACAGACATCCTCGTCACGTATCTTTTCTTTCCCGGTACCTTCTGTAGTCATCCAGAAATCTTCCATCTTAAAAGCGAACGCAGTCGAAATAAATTGAGATCAAAGCCGTCATCGGATTGAAAGAAAAGCGGTGATTATTTCCTTTGTAGAAACGATTACTCGGTGCACGAGACCGACATTAAGATTGACGTGGTCCTTAATTCATTAATTACAGAGTAGAGTTTTGTCGTTCTATTGAAATCACTTAGAAACATGCGATATGCCGCCATTAATAGTCTATATCGTGACCAGGATGACTTAGTAATGGCGATTGTTCAGTAAGAGTCATAGTTAGTTGTGATATAATAGACATAAGCCAAGTGAATGTAAACAATGGCGTACTTTTACCGAGTTGTGGCTTATGAATCAATTTGAGATGTTGAGCTGATATCATGTTAATGATATATCGTTGAGTGTTCTATCTATCTAGATATTTCTACTCTCTACGTTGTTTCGCTGATGTCTTTTTATTCGCGTTCGCCCTCCACCACAAACCCCTCATCGAGCACGTGATCTGTGACCTATATCATCGCCGACACACGCCATCGACGAATTCCGGTAGACAACACGTGTCTGTTATCGTGACAGATCTAAGTCGATACTAATGCTGGACAAGATCAAAACACGTGCCTCGCAGCTTGCGTGATGGCGAAGATGAGGTCGGGATGCTGTACTTAAGAGAGGATTTCTTCTTATTCGTTAACCCTACCTTGTAATTTTTTTCACGATCGGTAGTCTTTGAAGTGGTAGAAATCGCGATGGGCGGGGATAGCTATCCGTGAAACACCTGCCCTAGTTTACAGTTTACATTAATAATATAATAATAGAACGTACATTGGGGGTCTATTTGTGTTTATACCGTCTATCGTGACAATAACACAAAGTCGTGAAAGGATCAAAAGTATTTTTATCCCAAGGATGATACGAATTATGACATTTTAAATTGTTTTCATGGGTCTCTTCGGGTGTTGTTTCGCGACGAACGAACCTAATTTGTGATCCTATTCTGGACCAGTTCTACATCAGATAACAACATTGGCGGGGGGAAGGTCGGATCACCAGTTAACTGGATAATCGATGATAATAATAATATAACAATGCATGTTTTAATCCTCTTCTGGGGCGCTGTACAGTATTATTATCACCGACTCCGACCTGTTTCCACCCAACACACATATCAACTACAAAGGGAGAATACAATGCATGCTGGCATTAAAGGCGCAAAGTGTTATTCAAATTAACGCATAACCATCACGTCCTGTCAGGTTCTCGTGTTTGTGGATGAGTGAACCAGTCGCCACCACGGTATCATTGCAACTCACGGAGCCTCGAACCCACGACCCTTCGCTCTAACTAGCTGCGCTATCACGGCTCGATGAACATAATCGCGTCTGCAATAAACGCAGACGGTAATCTTGTCCATAGATGATCCTGATGTGAATTGGGTTCTGGATCAGCTGAACGAGTGAGTGGTTACTTTAACCTCGGCTATGGTCACACGTTTGATATATGGTCTGGGGGGGGGGAGGATGGAGTTGAAGCCCTTCCCTGAGACACTGTTCACAATCACAGATGACGATTCGGCTGAGTAGTGGTTTTGTTGATTAGAAGTATATTGTGACATAAGGTTAAATATCCTAATTAATTCTACTTTGTACACAATTATACTAGGTGTCGTCATTCGATGTACGATTACGGTCAGCGACCTCTGACATAGATGAGGTACGGTGTTACACTTCAAGATGTTCCTAGTCCTGCTTTCGTGGTCTAACTGGTAGCGTTGGATCACAGATCACTACCATCTGAGGTCGAAACTCGGCGTGAGCATATCTGAAGGGTGTTTCAACATTGACTTCGCTTCATTATCTTTGGACGTTGCTCGGCCCATTTAGCCTACCATGTGCACAAAAGTAGCCGTGAACAACAATCATCATCATCATTGTGGTAAGTGACGTCACAATTCAAGAGGATCCGGGTGTGTATGGCTTCAAAATGGCGGCGACCACAGACTATTAATAGCTGATTAATTAACACCTTGAACTAGATTACTTAATATATGGTTGATTGTGTTTATGTTTTGGCATCATGTATAATTTGTGTGAGCATATTTGTATTAGTCATGAATATTTGAAATGAAGGTGAACTGTCTCTTTAAGAATACACTTCGCAGAGTTGACGTATCCCCTATAACCTGGCGAATCGTTTGACCGAAGTAGCTCATGAGTATGGTTCAAACTAGGTAGATATAATTATGTATCAACAGAAAGTGGATCGTTCTGATTTCTGGCTATTTAGATACTGGCTATTTAATACTTCTAACAACTTGTTTCAACGGATGGTGTCGAAGGTTTGGCTCAGGTCAATACAGAAACTTCGGAGCAGACGTAGACTGATGCCACAAACTGAAGATTAGACACTTGATAATGATTTAAATAAATTTAAAAATATTAAACCCTTTAGGATTAATCCTTTTCCCACCTGTTATCTTAAGCGGTGGCTAAAAGGAAACTAATTATTGGCTGGCTGGCTCCCTCCCCCCCCTCCCACCCTCCTTCCCTCACTCCTTCCCTCCCTCCCTCCCTCACTCACTCACTCACTCACTCACTCACTCACTCACTCACTCACTCACTCACTCAAATAATCCTTGATAAATGAAGTAGGTTTTTCACAATTTAATGTATTAAATTTATCTTTCCTTGCATATCCATCCATCCATCCATCCATCCATAAAATCATATTACAGATAAGTATTTGTCAGATGCCCATAAGATTATTGTATCGCAATGTAGATTATAGCGAATGTATTATACACAGTTATCTAGCTTTACATGTCATGATCTAGTCGCTGTCCTATATTAAGTTGGTAAATATTATATTGTGTTTATTCAGCAGCACACAGTCAACATTTATAAACCTGAACTAGTAATATAATATAGTTGGAGGTGATCAGAAGCAATATATTCCTATATTGGAAAAATTTTTTCCTCAGATTTAACATTAGTCGTCTTATTCTGAGTAATCCCCAGGTCCCTCAATTTTTTCTATTTTCGTACCACAAAAATAATTAAATTTCTGGTAAAGTTCACGTTTCATCCAGTTTATTTTAATGGGGGTTTTTTTGGCATCAAATTGAATTTTTTTTGAAACCTTTGTTTAAAAACAAACCCTTTGTATTTTAATTTTTATGATTATATTTTAAATTTTTTAAAAATAAATCAGACCATTAAAATCAGAGCATCCGCAATTTATCTTTAACGCCTTTTTTCACATATAATATCCATAAATTGTTAATTATATATCTGTGTTCGAAATATTGATAGTTGATAACTTACCTGTTAATAGTGCCCGGCTGAAGTCCGCCCTACACGGATGTTAACCTGACTTTTAAAGCTGATACCGACCAGACTTATTGTCTATTTTGTGCTGTATGAGATGTACCTACTATATAGGCCTAGTACATCAGTCAGGATATACTACCCACATACTGAGTGCAGTTGTTGTTGTTAGCAACATTCCCTAGAATATCCACAGAAAGTCATTATCTGTTAACTGGCTGATAAGAGCCACACTGGCTGATAAGGTTAACGAGATAATTACTGAAGATTTTCTCCTATCATAATTACTGTTGTGCTTATTTTCCTTTCTTGCTTCTCGGGGTGGGGGGGTGGGGGGGTGGGGGTGGAGCGTTGGTCGGCCCAGCAGCGGCGGGTCTATGGCTCGGAATCTGCCAATAATATAATATCACATTGCGGATATTTCTTTAGATAAGAGCACCCCGCGTATATCATCTGCCCCTTCCCGAGTTTGGTGCTTGAAAGTGTGAATCTCAGATTGAAAACACGATTATAGAGTGTTGCTTATATAAACCACAAGGAGGCGTTCCCACAATCGAGTTCTTTGATCCAGTTTTAATGTCTTGGCCATCATCAACATTCATTTAATTATAGCTGCATTACGACATACTTCTCTGGGATGTTAGTTATGTCAGAATGAAGACAGGAAACTAGTATATTAAATATGCTTAGACCACCCCGTCCAGTGATAAATAACCTGTGTGTGTGCGTGCGTGCGTGCGTGCGTGTGTGCGTGCGCGCGCAGAGCCATAACAATCCATGGCCGGACCACTACGCTTCAAGGTACTTTCATCCCGCTACAGCTCAAAGTCTGACCCTGGTACGGTAGGCACTAGACCATAGTACACAGCCCTGTATCAATTTTGCGGGTCTCCTGAAGAATTCTATTCACTATTATTATTAATATTTTTATGTCTGAGTAGAATTTTTCAGGAAAGTACATTTTGGGAATATAATTATTCAATACTGTGATATCTTGAAATAGATACATTTATTATTATTATTTGTTAAAAATACAATATATATATATATATATATATATATATATATATATATAGACAGACAGACAGACAGACAGACAGACAGAGTGCCAGTTCGTCAAATTCCGCCTTTTTATTCCATCTCGGCCAAATGATAAAGAGGCACCTTAAAACTCACACGCTCAGTGGCGCCACAATCTCTGTCACCAATAGCCAGCTTATCGCTTAATCAAAGATACAGTAATAATTATACATCACCTTCAAGTTCATAATTTATATAATAAGAAAACAAAAACAAAACAATGACCAATAATTAAGGAATTAGATACACTAAAGCAGCAGGGCCATAATATCCATAAGGCTGATTAGGCTGAAACCTAGGGAACCCGCAGATAATGACATTTATTTTCAAATTGCATATTAATTGTTACGGTTTATATTTCACATAGAACATAACAGTCGAATACACACCAATTAGAGGACCTGTGTAACTACTTAAAGCTGTCCCAAGAAAAAAGTTACAAAAAGATACAAGCATCACAAGTTTCTGTCGACAAAAAAACCAGGGGAGAAAATGGGGAGACTGAAACTAAGAATAAAATTAACTATCAATTATCAAGAATATATAAAGAAAAACAATAATGTATTGCGGGTGAAATCAATAATGACAAATAAGGTGGCATCATAATGATGAAACGACTATATCACAGAAGCAGATTGATCATGTTAAAATTAAAATTAAAGAGACATTCAGGACATCTCGTATTTTCACATCTCACAGCATCTGGATAATTTCGTAACAAAATGCCAGAGTGTTTTACGTCCTCAGGGGGTCTTTGACGTTCCCCTTTATTTTAAATAATTCAGTGGAGACGGCAGCGCCATTTAACGTGGTCAGCCACCCACGATGTTGTGAGCCGAGAAATTAATCCCTGGAAAAGTGTCGACCTCTTACGGGGCTCGAACCTGTGACCGTTGGCACCGAGTGCCCGGTGCTTAACCGCTAGGCCACCGGAGCTCACTAACCATATGGTGATCTTGTTGTTGACTGTATGCTTTGAAGATGACTGCAAAACGAAAGGAAGATGACTCTCTCAGCTTGTAACTAATGAGTTGTTGATGTATGTGCTTCATTATATGAAACGACATCCGTCGGACAGCATCAAGTCAGTTCTTCTAGACTTCTATTCTGCTGAGGCTATCTCAGATGCAAAAAGAGAAAGCTATGGGATTGTTACTCCTCTTGTTTGCTAACTTTCGAAAGGAGAACTAACAAAGGACTAAAGAACGCCAACGAGAA
Source organism: Paralvinella palmiformis (assembly GCA_025642065.1). NCBI lineage: Eukaryota > Metazoa > Annelida > Polychaeta > Terebellida > Alvinellidae > Paralvinella > Paralvinella palmiformis. The sequence continues at coordinate 161,665 of JAODUP010000613.1, forward strand.
GAAGTGGATGATAGTGTGACGAGTGTCAAGACACTTGATGCAATATTCGCGGATACAGCATTGGCCTACGTCTTTGTGGCTGTGAATAGGGATCAAGTTCCAGACGTCAAGCATGTGGGGAAACAGGTATATCATTCATCACGACAAACATAAGTTTCACCTATTGCTGATGCTGTGACTGTCAATGGTAACGTAACCAGACAGGATGCGTCTGCATTGACTGCACTGCCCGTAGCTCTTCCTTCACTTACTCCGGCTACTGAAAAAGCCACGGGTGCAAGTGACGGTGGTGGTTTTATGTTACCATCCGACCAATTAAAGAGGTTACGTCGACAACAGAGACGAGACTTCATCTCGACCCAAGCCAAAGCCTAAGGTTGTTTATGGTACAAAACAGTGTACACTGATACGAGCTGGACCCGGACGTTATGAACTGTTTGTATTCCGTGTACACAACGAAATTGAAGACGATCAGATTAGGCAGTTTTTGACCAATGAAGATGTAAAGGTGCGCGAGTTGGAACTTGTTTCCCAAACGGATACCAGGACTAAGCCTTACAGGCTTGATGTGGAGACCAATGACTTGAATGCAATGCTCTAGCCCGAATTTTGGCCTGACGGTATAGGTCGTCGGCGATATTGGAGTAAGAAAACTCAATAAACTGTATCTATACTTTTATGGCTGTGCAATCTCAGATAACAGACGACTTGAATGTGATTTCCTACAATTGTGAAGGCGTCAAACGATCAACCGATTGTATTAATGATCTACTATCTAATACTGAATGTGATATTTTATGTTTACAAGAAACGTGGTTGTTGGAATAAAACCTATGTAATCTCGGTGATATTAATGCGAACTATTTATATACTGGTAAATCAGGTGTCAATTATAGTGGGGAAATTTTACATGGCCGTCCCAGTGGGGGTATTTCAATCTTGTACAAAAAATCTATTGATAAATATATCAAATGTGTCCAAATTGCAAGTACCCGAGTTTGTGATGTAATTTTACAAGCCAGCTCTAATTTTGTGTTCTTGTTTTTGTGTGTGTTTATATGCCATGCGATACTTATTCCGATGTACATGTTAATGATGATTTCAGCGAAGTCATAGATGTCATTGATTGCACTATGCATGTTTTTGAATGTGATGTTTACATTATATGTGGGGATTTCAATACAAGTTTTGAACGTGCTAATACACAGTCACGTTTTTTTACTTGACTTTATCAGCAGAAATAATTTTTACATGGCATGAAATAGTCCTAAGGATAATATTGATTATACTTATACCAATAATTTGCTGAACCACTGGTCTGTTATTGATCACTTTATTGTCAGTGGAAATATATTTGACTTGTTGCAGGACAGTCGGGTGCATTATGATGTTACCAACCCATCCAATCATAACGCTGTTAAATTTCAATTTAAATGCAATGTAAATAATATTGTTACAAGGGATAATGCCAATGGGTTATCTACTGACCGATGTGCCTGGCACAAGAATACGCAAGATAATATTTATGTATATATAAATAATTTAGATATGTTGTTAGCTGAAATATATATTCCCAGCTATGCACTTTTGTGTCATGACGTATTATGTGACGCTTCTGCTCACAAGTTGGATATTGATCAATTATGTAGCGATATTTTAATTAGTTGTTTAAATGCAGGTAAGGAGAGTATTCGAAGCCGCAAAAAATTCAAGCATCGGTTGCAGGATGAAAGGAATATGTAAAACCCGAGAGGGAACGTTCAATATTTTGGCATTGGATATGGCTCGAGAGAGGTAAATCTAACAGTGGTTATATTTATGAAATTATGAAAAAGACCCGCTCTCAATATCATTACGCTGTACGTTGTGCAAATAAAAATGAATTTAATATTAAGAAGCAGAAATTAGCTGAATGTAGCTCTGGTAGCACCGACATGTGGAAAGAACTTAAGAAGATAAATCCAACTTGACGTAACATTCCTATTACTGTTGATAATGCATGTGGTGCTGATGAGATTGCAGAGTTATTTGTGTCCAAATATGAACAATTATTTACAAGCATTCCTACAGACACCAAGGAGTTGAGAGACATTTTGTCAAATATTAATAAGGGTCTCAGCTATACAAATATTGACAGTATTCATATATCTGTTGATGTTATTGCGAAATCTATTTCTAAGTTAAGGTCTGGTAAAAGTGATGGTGGACAAGGCTTTGACTCTGATCATTTACTTAATGGTACATCGAAATTATTTCAAATATTATGCATGCTATTTAACTGTATCGTTATTCATGGGCACACTGCTAATGATTTGTTATATTCCACCATTGCATCTATACCCAAAAACTTACGTGGGTCACTCTGGTCAAGTGACAATTATCGAGGTATTGCTCTGTGCTGTTCTATTTGTACGCTATTGGATTTAGTAATATTAGATCAATTTGGAAAATATTTATATACTTCAGATTTACAGTTTAGATTTAAATCCGGACACTCAACAACGCCATGTATAGCAGCAGTATATATAGAAACCATTGATTATTATTTACGTAGGAATTCTGATGTTTTTAGTTGTCTGTTAGATGCCAGTAAGGCGTTTGACAAAGTGCATTATGGTAAACTTTAAATTGTTAATGAAGAGGGGTGTCCCTCTTCTTATAATACGTGTGTTATATGACAATTATACACGTCAGCAGGTTTCTGTATTCTGGGACAACAAGTCACGCTTCTTTGGTGTACAAATGGTGTCAAGCAAGGTTTATTGTTTATATTGATGAATTACTTGTTTTGTTACATAGGAGCACTGGGATATGCCGATGATCTTACCTTGATTAGCCCCAGTATATGTGCTATGAATCAAATGCTTATCTGTTTGTAAGTCATTCGCTGCAGAATATAATATAACTTTTAATGCAAAGAAAACGATGCGTATAAAATTTGGTTCGCCAGTTACAGATGATGATAAAGTTTATCTTGACGGAATTTCAATAAAATGGGTGGATCACATTAAACATTTAGGTAACACTGTGAATGTTAAGCTAAATGATGTTAATGAGTGCAATTTTAAACGATGTTTGTTTAACGCTTTAGGGAATAAATTATTAGGAAATTATGGTGGTATACAAACTAAAATTATATATAAGCTCTTTAGAAGTTACTGTTGTTCCTTTTATGGATCTCAGCTGTGGGATCTTTAGTTCTAATGGCTTTCGTTCGTGTTGTATACAATGGAATAAAGCTGTATACAAATTGTTTAGATTGCCATATCCAACCCATACGTGGTTACTTGGACCACTGATAAACCAGTCACATATTAGTATTGAATTGGCTGTCAAGACTGCGCTTCATAAACTGTATGTTATATAGTTCGAATAATATTGTTTCACATATTGGAAGGAATATTGCTTATATGAAATATAAACATGATATAAACTTTGATGATAAATTATCTGCCAATGTTGCACGTGTTAGAAGCACATACAATTGTACTTTGTAACAAGCACTTGTATATAATATGAAAAATCTTATTAATGTTAAAAATGGTGCTTACACCCTTGAATGTTTTGATGCCGACATGGTCTATTCTCTGTTGTACAACATAGCATGTGAATAATTTAGAGTATTATAATGTATGCCCCTGTATTATACATTATGTTACTGTATTTGGTGCGTGTTCTTGTTCAAATGACTGTTTTGTAAAACTGCTCTTCAGATGTACCTTGAGTACGAAATAAAAAAAAAAATATATATATATATATATATATATATGGGGAATAAAGACACTAATATCTTTGCGTATAATATAATTCAGTGTTTCTTTTAGAAAAATACCTGTGTCACTCAAGAACTGTCTTCCAGACAACTTGAAATCAGATTATGATAACCTGGGAGACTAGGAGCATGTCAATTTCCTTTTTTGTTGAGGGCTCCAGTGGTTAAAGACACACACATACTGTCACAAATATATATATATATATATATATATCACTAAGGCTGTCAACTGTACTGGGGTGAAAGATTGACACACTAGAAAGGAGGTCTGATGAATTTAAAAGCCTAGGGGCCCAGCTATGGGTTACTATGGTCCTGTAGAGCAGTGGAAAACAGATAAAACCAAGCAATAAAGCTAAACGTTAAATCTAAATGCGTTAATAACTGGCTCAAGGTTTCCAGTGTCATTACTAAATCTGATATATTACACCTGGCTGTGATCATTATGATACTATAACTTTCTGTATGTGTTGCATCATTACAGCATGTTTCCGTGCAGCACAGTGTAAACTGGCCACCTCGGTGGTTGGTGACACAACATAAAACAATAATCTGATTTTCTAGTTGCTAGAATCGGCAGAGGTACACAAAACTCTTCTCCTCATAATTATCAATTGCAAACTCATCATTATGTATGTGATTTTTATTTATTAGCAGCCAGTGCAATAAAGTTATAAACATTTCACTCGGATGCCAGTTTGTTTTGGCGCAAGTATTTGCGCGACAAAAAATTCAAACACTTTCTAATATAAAACTTTCAAGATTTTTTGTTTGAATTAAACATTATGAAACATGTGGACTAATATTTGAACTTTAGGAATAGCAGCAGTCTTTGATAAGAAAGCAACCATGAGGTGTGCGAAATCCTATTACACTGAAGATATACATTAATTAGTAGAAATGTTACAACTGTTACAACTGAACATCCAGGTTCCTCGCCAATCATTACAGCGGCCTGTGTTTGAGGTATTAAAAAAAAAAAACAGTTTTTAAAACTTCTGTTACAGTATTTGATATAATTTATTATAAACTGTTTGGTATTAGAGGAGCAGTTAATATATATCGGCCATCTATCATAATTACAAGTCACACACTTGAATTGTTGCTACGCTACTGTGCATAGTTTGAGCCATCACTTATACCATTATACCAGATTCAACATCAAAATAAAATGGACGAGGACCTATCCTTTTAATATGTCAGACTGGAATGACAAACCTAATCTAGGCTTGTTATTCTCATTACATATGTGTGTGGGGCTAATAGGTACCTGTAAACGACTTTTGTCTTTGATCCGATGTTGTTAATCTCACACACATATATACATTTTCATAAACCTGTTTGGTGTGTCTTATTTTTCTTAAGCAGATTTTAAGTATGGAACATACATATCTGAAATAAATTATACAACTGAATTTAATTAAACAGATTTATATATTTGACTGCCCAGTGCCAGTAGTAAAATATATGATACGTTTCAATTTGTAACACAGCAGATATATATACATATATATACACACACATACCAAAATAAGATTTATAATTTATTTAATTCCAGCTAAAATACATTTAACTGGAAAATAGTCATTTGATTTAAATATGGAATTTTTGGATAACCAATAAGTTAATCTAAACACAAGCACTGCAGTAAGGATGATTATGTTCTATTTTTAGATATGTTCCTGAAGCTTTATTGCAAAATTAAAATGTAACAACTTTTATTATAGTCGCATTAGAGGAGCGAGTGCTTTGTCTATCTTCGCAGTTTTCACATATAGCCGAGGGGCAACTGTGGGAAATTTCCCACGAGTGCAGGTAACTTGATTTGGTTATATCTTGGACCCAGACACTTAAGAGTGCAGTGCTTTTACCATTGCTATATAGAGGCATCCTGTTATGCCAAATAAAACCAGCAATTCATTAATTTGAAAAGTGTGTCTTCAAAAAAAGAATTGGATTCAATCAAATATTTTAGAATAACTAAGAAATTTGTCGGTATAGAAAGACAAATTGTGGCACGTGGAATATGAATGACAGTGCTTGCATATTCGCTGACCTGTTAATGAAATGTTGACTGGAAAAAGAAATGCAATAATATGTTTTTGTATAGATGTGTTAGAAGAAGAATACTAAAACAAGTTGACAACTCATTATCTAAATAAATGGAATTTCAAGTGAATGTTTTTATGTAGAATGACAGTTATCACAGCCATTATAAGTCACAGTGTCTGCATTATCAGCGAGGCCGTGGCTTTCTTAATTGGAATTGAGTTCCATTCCACTTAGCTTTGTCCTCCAGACTGCAGAAGTTCTGAAAGAGCTGATATCTCATTGCCTCTTGAATGAGATTCTTAACTTGTTCACAAGTCTGTACCAATGAACTCTTCTCGACTTCATAAAGCTCATGCGCCTCGAGCAGTGGATATCTAATGTGGCATAAAACAGCTGAGATAACTTCATTCACCTGCCTCAGAGGTTCTTGTTCCAACCACGCTTTTGCTGCACGGAAGAGAATGTATTCACCATAACAGAAATGAGAGTCGGCTAACATCTGCGTGATGAGGTCTTGCGACAGACTGGACCAATTGATGAAGTTATCCTGAAGAATCTGGTTTCCAAGACGTGCCTCCAAGTTGTACAAAGCGGCAGTGCTCAGACGTGTATTGTGCCACATCTGTATCATCTTGATCACAACTGAAATTGGGAACGTTTCACTGCCAATCAGACGCAGTGTGTGGGCAGTCTTTATCGGCGACAACGGCACTTGATGTGAAGCGAAACTGGTAGATGGCGTCTCATGCGAGGAAGAATCATCGGAATCAAATGGATCTGATGAGGTGGAGTCATCACTGGATGAGGATCCTGAGGCACTGTTCTGGGAAAATCCTATGCTGTCATCCTGAATGGACACTGATGGTGCTGAATCTTCACTGGGAGATGAGTGAACGACATAGACCTTCAAGCCCTGCTCGATGATCTTTATACACTCCTCATACAACGGTTTCACATCGTACTTGTCTGCAAGAGTGAACAGAGGGATGACGTAGCTCTCACTAATTGTAATTGATCCAGAGTAGCAGAAATACAGAAATCTGTCGAACACCTTCGCACACGCTCCCTCCTCGTGAAGCACTAGTTCGTTGTTCTTCGACTCGGCCCAACCGTTGTTCAACATAACACTGAACACCTCACTCGCAGCACACAGCACCACTCTATGTGCGTAGAAACACTCCTGTCCAACCTTTAGTTTCAGATCGCTATATTGCGGCTTATTAAACAATGATGCTGTAGCTGGTTCTGTTGTGTAATGACAACGATGTTGGTCCGTCGGATCAGCCATGAATGGCTGTAATACAACTCTTGGATAGGTGTTGGCACGTGACCCCAATTTTGATCTTTTCATTTTTGGTGGCATCTCTGGATGATTGATTATCAGTCAGAAGGCTGGAAAAAGATGATAAATCGTAAACAATTGTTACGTTCATACACGTAATACATACTGAAATGATGAGAAAATTCACACAACATAATAACGAGGTGGTATGATGGGCATCTATACACTATACAACATTAGAAGTCTGTGCTGGCACTGAACATTTGTTTTCACTTGCCCAGTTCTGCTAAAATCCAAATTTTTTATTAGCCAAAAAAACTCCACATATTTTCATTAGTCCATTATAACAGGTGCAATTATGTTTATGATTAGAATCCTGTATGGAACTTCACACTGAATGCTTATGGAAGTGTAGCATATTAATGATAAATAGTAGGCAATGAGTGACCTTGACCCCAACAGTTGTTAGATTCAGAAGAGTGTGAGATATAATTACCAGTGATGCGAGACATTACCTGGAAAACATCCAAACATTTAAATGTGTATGCCCGTGTAAAATGAAGCTGCCATACAACAAGTGTGGGATAGATGCTTAGTACCTTAGGCGTGACAACTTTCATTGCACTGTTACTAGACAGTGGCCTATATACTGGTATTTTTGCATTCAGTTAGACTTATTAATTGTATTCAGAAGAGAGACGTTGCATATTTATTTCTGATTTACTGAAAACTACCGAATTCCCATTCTCTATCCTGGAATAAAATTCAAATCAGAATAAGCTGTTCAGTTTAGTCGAGTCATTTAGGCTCAGATCTGGTTATCCCAGAACATATGGCTGAGGCGCGATAGCTCAGCACTTAATATGCCAGAAACACGGGTATGAGATGGATTCAAATCCACAACCTGCAGGTTTGCAATACAGTACTCTAACCATGGACTGGACACTACAAGAAAATCATAAGACTGTATTCATAGATCTACGACTAACAAATTGCATGACTGGTAGGTAAGATTCTAATTTGGCAGCAAGTTGAACAACAGTGTGGAAATACAAAAGTAAAACATTCTAGAAGTCAAATTAATTAATAACAAGACAAAGGATTTGATCTAAAATAAATCCTTTCATAAAATGGAAATTAGAAAAGTGGACCAATTGCTAATATTTGCTGTTATTGAAGTGTACTGAACCTGGTGCCCCTTTCGTTTGGGTGGAGATACAATAACTTTGAGTTGTTTAGCCTTGGTACTACTGAGATGGAGGTGACTACTTAGGGAAACATCCCCAAAACAAAGGTGGGAGTCTGATTTGAACCAACAACCTACAAGTTGCTTTGCAATACTCTAACCACTGCACCATCGCAGTGCTCATGGATATTAGAAATGTGTCTTCTCTTGAAAATTTTAAATCTCTTCTAAAAACACACCTATTTAAGGTCGGTTTCACAGATAAATAATTAGTATCTTTAAATCATTACAGGGTTTTTACAGATATATTATTTGGGGTATTATTATATTACATATTATTTGTACAGCATGAAAGAATCAGCAACCAAACAGAGTAAATATCTCTTCACTGGCGAATCACAAACCAATCACATTAATTCGAATTTTAGTGATTATACCTATTTGTTCAGGGACCAGTAGTAAGACAGCCTAGGCTATATTGGTCCCTCAATTTCCTCATAAATTGTTACCTTCAAGAAATTTTATATTGTCTATGAGCGAAATGTTTGTAAATGGAAATTGTGAAATAAACTATCTACCATCATATCATCATCCATGTCACCATCACAAAATAAAATACAAGTGTCTACAATCGTGAATAATCATCACTTTGCACACAAACTGAATACTTTTCGCTCATACGCATCACTAACCAATACGGTGGTGCCATCTGGTGACAAAATAAGACACATCAATAATCAACCATGTGGATTAAAACACGGACTAGCTGAATTCGCTTGTTACTCTCTTCATAAAGGAGATCATGATTTGGCACGACTAATGCACTGAAACAAATCTTAATCTTTTGATTCAAGACCAGGCTGTCTCAATTAGGCCCAAATGTATGGTAACCACTGTTACCATGCTATTAATTTAGTGTTGTCAATTATTCACTCTCTGAAATAGGTCATGAAATCTAAATCAGTGTCAAATTTATACACCAGTCAGTTATTTTCACTCTGTCTTATATCTATCAGTGGGATCAACCAGTGAACAATTTCTTGATAGCAATTTTGCATTATCTGTAGTATACTATAAACCTAAATCATGTTTTCTTGGTTAAGTATTGTTTTCATTAAAACTATTGTCCATCAATAACAAAACTTAATAGACCATTTCCGCGATGCATGCGCAGTCCATATCTACTGTGGGTTGCGGGTCAGTGAAACTGTGTAGTAGCATGGAATAAGAAGTGTAATTCACTAATTTACGTTTTGGGGGATTCACTGAACTAAATCGATCTACAAGTTCTTGTAGCAGTTTAATTTTTATTAAACATAACATAGAATTATTTTTACTAATAGATAAGATTATTTGTATGGGGAAAGTTGATAGTTTATTTTTGCCTGTAATAGATATGTTATCAATATATGAAACATATTATGATCTCCTTGATCTCAGGATTGGTAAAAGAATGTTTTTATCAGATGGTTCAGCGAGCCCGGTGAAACGTGACCCGTAAACGGACGTTCGCCAGATGGCGCAGTTGTCACGGAAATTGTCTATTCAATGTACTTTTTAGCCATCGTAATATTTGGGAAGATTATTCTCTTTTTCAGTAATATTTTTCTGGGGATATTACATCTAATATTACCTTCAACATACTAACTGTAATTCATTCTTTACGCTGCCTACAGATTCCACTGAAATTTCAAGAATAATAACAATGTCCCTCAAACCTAAGACAGATTTCTGTTCCAATCAACCTTGTAATTAGTAAATCCTTTCAGACTGAAACTGTACCTAGAAATATTAAAATTGTACCAATTTAGAAAGCAAAAACTGTAATGGGCACCTATAGACTGCTTCCATCAACTTCTAAAATATTAGAGAAGGCAGTCCATCAGAGATTATATGAATTTTGCAAAAACTTAAATATTCTTTTTGAAAATCAATATGGCTTCCATCCCAAACATTCAACTACAGATGCAATATCCAAATTTACAACACATATTTCCAAGGCAATGGAAAATAAAATGACCACAATGTCAGTGTTTCTAGATCTCTCCAAGGCTTTTGATACTATAGATCATACTACCTTGCTGAAACTTAATATTTATGGTATTTGAGGAATAGCCTTGGATTGGTTCAGTAACTACATGACAGACAGAACACAGCTTGTAACATACAAAAACCTAAACTCTATTCAAGGTACCATCACATGCGGAGTCCCACAGGGAAGTTTGCTCAGTCCACTTCTATTCATTATTTACACTAACGATTTACTGAATGCATTACTGTATTCAAACTGCATACTGTTTGCTGATGATACCACTGTGTATCATACATCAAATGATTTACAAAAGTTATGTGAAAATGTTGAGCATGACTTGATTTTTTATCGGACTGGTTTCGAGCCAATAACTTATCCTTAAATGTACTGATTTGTTTTGGGGTATTATTTGTCCCTAAAAACATGTCACTGGGCAATGATATCACCTAAATTCGTTTAGATGATGAAATCATCCCATGTATAGATCAAGCTAAATTTCTTGGCCAATATATTAACGAACTACTGTCACATTGATCACATTAGGAAGAAAATTGCCAGTGGTATATATGCAATCAATTCTGCAAATAAAATATGTCCGCTGAAAACCGAAATCCTTGTATTTTAGTTTTATTCACTCTTATTTGTCATATGGAGCAATGATCTGGAGCTCTGTGTATCAGTTTAGGCTACATAATGTATGCAAGGCTAAATATACCCAGCACACTTCTACTTAAGCATTTACACATTCCTAAATTAGCTGATATATTGAACATACAGCTAAGCAAATTTAAGTTTATGTATTCAAAGGGCATGCTTGCTGAAACCTTAAAAATAATATCGCCAGCAAATTCGAGTATTCATTCCCATAATACTCGACACTGTTGGGATCCTCATATTGTTACACATCTAACTTCTTTTATTGCCAGAAATTTCATTCATTGTGTACCACAAGTTTGGCTTGACCTTCCAAATGACATAAGAACTATATTGTCTGCTGGTCAGTCCAGTTCTAAGAGGAAAAAACACTTCAGTAGTCTATTAATTTTCCATGCTATCACCATCGCATTATTTACTCATACATGTATATTTGATGCTTGATAGTGTTATAAATCGAGCAATACTTAATTGGTTCTGGTAATCAATGCAATAATAATTTGGAATGTGTGATCCAGGCATATTATTTCATATAATAAAGACACGCCATCAATCTGTTAATTTTACAAGGGTTGCACCAACGCACAGAATATTTCTTCGGTGTAACCCCGTACTGTACCATTAATTTATTTGAATTATGAATTATTCACATTTGGCATAGTTTGAAATAAATATTTATCTATCTATATATGTGTATATCCATCTAATGACAGAAATATTGTATGACTGAAAATTTCAGATGCATAATTCAACACTGAACAAATAGAATCAACAAAAAGTATATCTCTCACCATTACATGATGTATTTAATATGCTATATCATTATTTTAGCCATTGTTTTTGATCAAGTTCAAAATTTGAATTTGAAAGAGAGAGCTATCATTGTTATGCATCCTGTATAAATGCCCATAGATTTATGTTCTGCTTTCTTAACAGCCTACATCCAGGGTTGGCTTTCTCCCCGGCAGAAAGGTATTTCTCCCCTGCCACAGGGAGAAATACCTTTCTGTCGGGAGAAATGGTAGAAAGTGGGGAGAAATGGCAGAAACCGGGGAGAAACTTCCAGATGTGTTTATTTTAAGGTGCAAAGCATAACCATGTGTAAGCCATGGTATCATCAAGTACATTTGTACAGGGATATAATTAAATTATTAATGTTTTCATCTGTTTAATAATGTTTAAGAAAAACAACAAAGTGCTTCCAGACGTAATCTCGCTGTCTAATTCCCTTGAATATGTTGAATGTTATGTGGTAAAGTGCAAAATAAACCTGCAAGATAAAGCAATTTGTCCAGCCACAATATTCAACATTTACAAAGTATAAATTTGTATGTCATATATACACCTGAAGAGACTATATGTAAATGATCACATTATCAATAGCCATGCAAATTTATACTACTGATGATCAGCCAACATATCTGCTCAAGAATAACTAACTAATCTGCTGAGATTGATAAGCCCCATCAGTGTCACATTAATCTAGCCAATATGAAGTCTATCTAACAGTACCATATTATAACTAGGCAGTACAGATACTTCCCCATGCTAAGGTAGGTTTTCAATCATACACCACTCACCCACTGCTGCATATTTAATATGAAGCAGTGGGTGAGTGTTATTACATAGCAGCATCTCTTCACAGTGATACATACATGTAGTTATATCTACAGACTACATATTGTCAATAGTATTCAAGCATGACTAGACACACCATCACCCTTCTCATAGTTGATTGGGTATTTGATAGTTTTATGTTGCCTTGCATAACAAAGCAGTCATTATAAAATCAAATTTATTTAGCATTATAATGTATATCACTGCACAGATACCAGAAATAAATAATCTCAATCTTTTATCTCACAATCTTAAATGTGATGAATTATTGACATACACTTTAAATAAGTATGTGGCATGTGGACAATATTTATAATTAAATAACTTGTGTTTATGTATATTGGTTTCAAACTGTTAAAGTCTCTATTAATTGGGTATTTTCATGGCAATTTTCCCCAAATTTAGTTTCTCCCCTTTCTGCCATTTCTCCCATGGGCAGAAAGTAAATGGGTAATTACCGTGTTTTTTACGTGATGGGGAGAAACCTGCAAATCCTGCCTATATCAATTATTAATATTATTGTCAGTATGATCCTTAACCTTCACCAAATGGATTTGTTTTAAATCAAGTGGTGTCTAAAATTGCCTTTAGTATTTGATATCTGTCCTTGTTGTGTGTTTAAAAATAACCATATTAACACTGTAAAGGATATCCAAACTAGTATGGTGTGACATCTGATGAAAGCTTAAATGTTAAATGTCCTAAAACTACTCTGGTTTAATGATATCATAAGTTGCAATTATTTTCTTGTTAAGTTCGAGTACAAGCGTGCGGGAGATTTCGAGTCGTTTTGTCGCCACTAACAGTTCGTCTCCACTACAAAATGTTGTTTTATCGCCTAGGAGAAGTCGTTTCGTCGCCAACCAAAAGTCATACCAGCGATAATTACTAGATATGTAACTATCAATTGACAGAAATGGGACAAGAACACACAACTGAATAAAATGGTTTAATAAAGGAAGCACAAGTAAGGACAGAATGTAGGCTGCTGGGATAAACGGTAGCAACTTCAGTCTATGACAGAAGTCATAGGTGCTGATTTTCTCATTGTATGCTATATCTGCATGCCAAGTTCTTGAATCTTGTAAAATGAAAAACACAACCCTTCAGTTGGACATCTGGTAATAACTGGCGCAGTGCTTGCCAGGTTGCGACCTCAAATTCCGCTGTAATACTCTCTACAGCTGGCACAGAGGGCAGTTGGTCCAGCACTGTTCTGAAGACAGTGCCATAATCTACATTTACCTTCCCAGAGTGGGCCAGACATCACAATGAGCACAAGAGGGAGATGCTTCATATTTTCTCCCGATTGCACAAAAGCATGAATCGAAAGTAATTGGGTAAAAGGTGCTCGAACCAGGCGAAATGCTCCATCAACGCACCAACACTTTGCCAGTCAGTTGGCGACAAAACGACTTTTAGCTGGTGATGAAACGATTTATCATAGGCACTGAAACCTTTTCTTTTGGCGATGAACTGGTAGTGGTGACGAACCAACCTGTTACTGTGCAGGATACCTAACTTCTACTTATTAACTTTAAAAAAGGTAAACATACAACCAAGGTCAATAGCCAAGTCAAGTAAGTACTTATCAATTTATAGCAAATTCAAGGGAGGACAATTCTGAAGAGTATAAATCAATGAGTACTTGTATCATGACAACATTCGAAACATAAGAGTTTGCGTCATAAAACGGTTATTTTACTATAATTACCTAAAATAATGTATTCACATTTGCCATTTCTCTCACAAATCGAAATTACTAGAGTACAGTTAACAGTAGTCTGAGTAGATCTAGATCTAATTGAGTAAACAATGAACGCAGTTTATTTTTGATTTTAGGGACCCGGATATTTACACCTGCATGTCAAGTATTAATAAATTCATACTTATTGTGAAGTTTATGCAGAAAGGAATACTGAATAGTATTAACTTAATACGAAAAAAAGTATTTATATAGAACGCAAATTACAACACTTACATGTAACCCAAACACTCGAACTGTTACAAAATTGGGGTAGTACATTAACTTCCGATCGCATTACAAGCTAATGCTAGTAGTACATCAATAATATGTTTTGGTTAAAGATTATTATTTCATCAAAACATTTGTTTTAAAATATGAAATTTTTTTGCCTTTGTCAATTATATATTTATATAATCACTGTCTTAAATAATAAAACAATCTGGAAATATTCTTCTAATTTCTTCTGTCAATTAAAGGGACTGTATGCAGTTGTGACGTAATTTTGGCGCGGAAAGATGGCTCTTACCCCTCTGCAAGATGTCAAACTGGGTAACTTTGATTTTATTATATAATCACTGGTGGTATTGCATACTGTAATCGCGTATATTACGTATGTCGCCCTTGTAACTATAAGATTGAAAGTTATAACGCTTCTGTGGAGTTATTTGTGGCTATCGTCTTATGGATTCTACTCCTATTATCGCCCAACACTATTCATTAGCCTAATCATCGATTAGATTAGATAGATTGGATTTCTTTCATTTATTTATCTATGATCATGATACAATGATAACAGACGATGTGGTCCATCTTATTGATCGGATGTTCAAAGAATTTCCCCTCCACTCAGAAGGGACCAGCACGAAAGATGGAACCGAAATACCCTGATTTGGCACTTTTATAAAAAAATTACTTTGGGATTTTTTTAAATACAAACATAAAGAGCCCAGTTTCTATAACCATATACAGTCTGAATGATGCCAATAGGTAACGTGTAAAGAAAGTTACACACATTTTAATAAGAGGGTTTGCATTGGTAACAGGTCCGAGGTCGTTTCGTCACTAAATCTAGATCTAGAGCTCTACCAGTTGGTTGCCAAAAGAAAAGATCGTTTCGTCGCCTATGAGAAGTTGTTTTGTCGCCAGCAAAAAGTCATTTCGTCACCTACTGAAAGTTCTTGTAGTTGTTATTGGCACAATGTGGCCATAAAACATCAATCATCATTATCATCACATACAGAAATATAACGTTTTTTATATACTTTATATTATACTACTGTTAATACATATTATATGGTAATAAAGTATATACCGTATGTCCCAGCCATTAAGCCGAGGTCAGTTTTCAGGCCTAAAATATCACGATTTATGGTATTACCGTCCATTAAGCCGACCTAAAACTCTGAACTTTTTCCTGCAGTAATTCCAGGTGACATTTTGAATGCAAGAAATAGTTTTGTTTTCATAATTTGTACCAATGTCTTTTGTGTACTGTCAATAGATCAAAGCAATTATAACGATCGTTTACACAACTGCATACGTAGGACCTCAAATTTGAATTAACAGCGTGATTAAACATTCAATGAACCACATATGAAGTCAATCACATATAGATCTAAATTAACTTAGAAATAATTAGACATGTTGTCAATTACTACTGTGTCTGACTCTGAGCCTTTGATGGTATGTTTTGGTCACTATCGTGGCAATAACCGAGACAATGTAAATTACAGGTATATGTGGTCAGTTAGTAACAAACTATCTCTTATCATCCCACAAAATATGTACATGGGGGCACCCTAATGAATACTGTCTATGCTGCCAAATGAATGAGATATGAGGCTCTTGGATACGAGTTGTCTTGTTACTGACACTGCTTTCGTCCAATCATTTATCCACAATTACAAAAATCAATAATTCTACATTTATATATTGATTTTCATTATAAAGCCATGTATAATTATCAACTTGTTTCACCTCTATTTTCACTCTGTGACTGCATGAGTTTAAATCAAAATCTGAAAATGATGATTGATGTCCGTTTAGGTCTAGACTAGAGTGAGAGTCTAGATGGCTGTTAACACACTGACATTTTTTCTTCCGATGAATGGATTTCTTGACACTGAAATAGCATCAGTCTTTAAGTGAACCCCCTAAAATAAGGGTCAAAATGTTGACACAGAGTCTCGGCTTAATGGCCGCGACCTACATTCAAGCTAATTTTCACGAACAGTTTTGTGTTTCAATTACGTTTTCATAATTTATCAAATTTTTTTTGGAGAGAAAACCTAAAATGAGACAGAATTTGCTAAATGTCACAATGATACATTTTGAGAATATCTGCTATATTTTGATATGTTATAATGTCATTTTCTGTGAATATGTTGTTCATATTTAAGTTAATTTATATTTTCGTCAAAATTCACACAACTTAGTGATGTATATATATTAAACAAAATCAATAGTTTATGTGGGAAATGTCCACCAAAATTTGGTGATTTTTCATGTCTTTTTTCCTGTTACATCATAATAACTTATCAGAACATATGCATTGAACTGTTGAATCTTATTTTGATATCTCAATTTATTATATATATGTATTTCCAATTTATAATAAAACTACAATAAAGGTTTTCCTTCTGTTTGCAATTAATATGCAACATATAGGAGTGGTTATTCATCAATAAATGTTCACTGAAAATGTTACAACATATCTTTATTGTTATTCGAAGACTTCCTGTCGCTCATTGATGATGAAACTCGTGATAATTAGTAATTTTCTTTGATACAGTCATGTGACACAATTTTCATTAATTCTTGCCAATTTTTACTGGGTGAAATGTTTGGGAGAAATAATCCATGCTAAGTGGATGATTAATGTTACGTGATACCTACGATGAACAAAAATGCTAAATATGACAAAAAAGTGATGATATTACGTCAAAACTTAAGATTGTGAAAACCATACCCATGATGCATCACTCTAGGCAGTTTTTGGACAAACTGGCACCATGAAGCCCAGAAGAGGAACATTGTTTGAATATTTAGCTAATTTGTTTTTGTTAAGCTATAAATAATGACTCATTTCACAGTTTACAAAGCCTACAACTATGCAGATATTCATTTAATATATAGAATCTGTCATTTTGACTTTATGGAACTTATATAGACTGAAATGTGGTTAAATATGAGTCGCAATTGAAAGTTTTTATCAAACTCGTGCTGACTGTCACGTAACATGGACGAGTCCCGATACCAATGATGTAACGAGGCCATTTCACCAAATCAAAACTTGTATACATACTCTTGTGTTGCATTATCCTGAAATAACAAAAATTGTGTTTTTTTCACCCTTCTCTGACAGTACATTTCACCCAAAGGTACTAAAAGAAAAATATTTATGTTACATGCTTGATGTAACCAGGACAATTCCGTCACATCAGTAGTGTAAGGCGGACAGTTAGGATACATCAATGGTGTAACGTGGATATTCCGTGTTACAATAAAATGAATTTACACTATTAATAATTATTAAAATATTTGTGGAAAAAGTTAGAGATATGCTTATTCTGGACCATATGTAAAAATATTAAAACTATTTGAGGCTAATATGATTGGGATTGAGTGTTTAAAATAAAAGATGCTGCAGTGTAATTATGGTTCAGAACATTGAATATAATGTATGAAAGAAGTCAATTCTATATATATATATATATATATATATATATATATGTCAGCAGCACAAGGTATTGAGAAAATATGTCCAACAGATACCCATGTATGTACATGCAGTTTCTATATTTGTATAAATTAATCCAAGTGCCGCCATGTGCCTACTTCAATACACACATACAATTAATATTCAATGGTGTGACCTCGCGATATTGTTGCCCAAAATTCAATAAATCACAGGAAATTATTACTAAATCATGGTCTGAATTGATAGATATTTCAGCTAAGGAGTTGTTAAAACGATGTGCACATATGAATCTTATATAACTGGTCTATGCAATTTTTACTTGTGCTTCCTTTATTAAACCATTTTATTTAGTTGTGCGTCACTGTCCCATTTCTTTCAACTGATAATTACATATCTAGTAATTATTGGTGGTATGACTTTTGGTTGGTGGTGAAACGACTTTTAGTTGGCGACGAAACAACCTTTTTTTATTGGTGACGAACTGGTAGTGGCCATGAAATGACTCGCAACCTCGCACAGGGCATAGAAATCCTTGAATAGCATGGAATTTCATTAGTTAAAAATCAAGTCATTAAAAGCATGGAATATAAAAAAAGTATCATGGAAAAGCTGATGTTTTTATATAAAAAGCGTTTTATGAGGAAAAACCTAGCAATAAGTTTTGTGTTTATGTGCATCACTTTGAGCTAGAATCCATGCAGCTGATTTATTGTGCGACACCATATGTACGCATATGTAGAATTGTAGTGGCGTCACAGACAACAATTAAAGCTCAGCGGTGGGTTCAGATTCAACAATTGCTATGCATCAGTTTATTATTTGGTGTATTGACAACTGCTTACATCAAGATAAGAAGCTTCCACCTTCTTCAGTTTTCATAATAAATGTTAAGAAAAGACTTTCCTGTCTTCTTGTGTTGGCCATTAGCACGTGTGGAATTTACAGCGAGAGAATGCAATGATGAGTATTGAATAGTCATGAGGATTGCTGAAATCCGCGTGCATGTGATTAAACAATCCATTTCTTGTGCTGGTTATTAGAGATTAATTTGAAGTTGTCATTTCTATGCGTGTTGATGTTGCAGTGTAATTATGGTTCGGAACATTGAATATAATGTATGAAAGGAGTCTAATTATGGGGAAATTGTGGTTTCAAAAACAAGATTAATATCAATTTCAAAGTTTTATTTAAGTCAACAGGTAATCAATCATAATATTACAGGCATAACCAATTGTTAAATTTGAAGTATCCACTGTCATGTGATATTCACTGTATAAATCATCATCATGATCACCATTGTCATAATCTATATCAAAGTTTGGGATTATGCCCTACTCTTCCGCCTCTTCATCATGTGTCTCCTCTGTATCTTCCTCAGATCCAGTTACCTGTTCCTCTGAATTCTTACTATATTTTTCATTATCTCTTTAATTTTGGCTTACTATCCATGAATCCAGGTCTCTTACATTTGTGGTCCTTTAACCATTCTTGGATTGAAACATCTGGGTGAAACTTATCAACATCTGGATCTGTCAGCTGAATGGTATTAAATCATTTAGTGCTGTATTTTAAAATCTATTAAAGTACTGAATATCCATGATGATTCCATATAAGGATATTGAATGCTGCCGAGAGACAAACTCCACATACTATCCTACCTTTGGCCAGTGTAAAGCTGTCGTTCATAAGTTGTTTGTGACATCACCACTTTCTCAGTCTCTGTATGCATGCACCGAGCATGTGTGCATATACTATTGCATAATTAATTCAATTAATGTATTTCAACATTCATGATACATAATTTTAATGAAAGCAAACACATATAGGATGTTGAAAAGGAGGATGCTTGAAGCATGGCTTATATAATGCCGGCAGGTCGAGTACTATGGCACTGACACTAGACCGGACCTTGAAACACTGGTCCCGGTCAGGCATTAATGTCGCACACTGTACTTTTGTATAAGTCCATTTCTTATATGAGTATATCAATCATTATCACTGGAAACTGCCTAACTTGAATATAAGACGAGGCAATCTTTAAAAGATGTTATTTTCAGAAAAATGGAGTTTTCTTTTTGACCTGGCATGTTGAGATTATCAAGAAAGCAGGGTATGGCACTAAAAATGTGCAGCACTAGCGACTGTACCTAGTAAATTTTGTGAAATACTAGCCAGGTATTTTTGTTACTGGTCTTAATTTTGGGCGGACATGAGCTGACTAGTTTTTTTTAATTTAATTTATTCCTCAAGTGGGAGTTTTCTTTTTTTCTCTCCATCGCTCTGATTTTCGCTAGTTATTTCTGTTTTCTTCCATAATTTACCAAATTTATCCATGTTTACATCAAAATATGAAAGGTCAAATGTTGAGGTTGTGTCGATAAGAACATTTCACAGAGTTGCTAATTCATTCTGTAAACACCCGTTTGAGGCCCGGTGACACTGTGTAAGTAATGCAGGATCAATAAAATAAATATTCCATAGCGCGGCATTCATCTCAAAATGGTGTCCAAGTAAAAAAGTTGGCAAATTTGGTCGAAAAAAAAAGTGGGAAAACTGCCAAATTAAATTAAGGGGCAAGATTTTCCTGGTGACTGTACAGTGTACTAGACTTTATGGTCGCCGATGGTACCAAACATTAGCACTCGCCAGCATGGCCAGTGCAGATCTGTTGATACTCGCCGGGAGAAAGATCCCCTCATCATGGCGAGTGGTGAGGAGTGGTCAATTTAGAACCCTGAGAATGTCAGACTAGTGGTAGATATTTCACAGCCAAAGACATTAGCGATATTTATACCTAAAACTAACTACAAAGATAGTTAATCAGGCTGAAATTGTTAATTATTGCTGGTACTCACAGCTGTATCTGAAACATAAAAATAAATTGTACCTATTATCACTCACCGGATCTGATGGCCTTTTTTGGCCGAGTCCTATATAAGACGAGTAAGGATTAAAAGCTCGTCTTATACACAAGTATATGTGGTAGTTAACGGGCATATGTGAAAATTTAGTATTAGACATGCTATATTCGGTATCTTGTGTTCAGTTATCCCCCCATTCCTGTGGTCTTAAGAAGTTCTTCATCATCTTTGTCACTTTCATTTTTTAATTATCAGATTATGTTGATGTTCAGTCAATTTTTGGTTTATAATCACATAAATAGTTCGTGAATTTTAATGGAATAAATCTCATAAAAGGAAGCATGAATTTGTGTTAAGCTTGATTGATGAATCCAGGGCAAAACTTAACTCGGACAAAACCCCGTCTGGACATCAACCCACTCTATAGGAATTCCGGGGAAAGCCCCACTCCGAGCTATTTTTTGGGGTGACATAGCCAAAATAATCAAATTTAAATAAAACAAATAATTTTAAGACATTATCCTTTTATTAGTGAAGTTAGGACACTGAATGGCCTAAATTGTGCCGATGTGTTGTTAAGCAATAGTCATCCATCATCCTCATTAGTGAAGTTGTTTATATGTAAAGCCAAGCTAATTATGTATTGGATCAAGGGAGGCCATACAAAAACAGATGGCTTCCCCTAATTTCTAGTTACATGATAACCAATCACAAATAATCTCTATATAAAGGTAGCTGAAAATTGGAACAATAATTTATCTGAGATAATATTATGATACAAAGTTGATAATAACCAACAGCATCCAGACATGGCATGATTACAAGACCAAGGCAATCAATTACGATTATGATTACTTCGGAATACAGTGGTTACGATTACATTAATACTTAATGTAATTGATTATGATTGTGATTACATTTTAAGTAATCATGATTACAATCATGACTACAGTGTATATGAGACAAATGTTAATGTGCTACCTCATATTTACTCACTCACCTACATATATAATACCGATATGACTATTAAATAAAATCACTGGACAGTTATAGAAGTAGATTTTATTGATATGTAAAAAGACATGAAATTGAAAATGATTACAAAAACGTGGTATTGATTTGAATGACACGGCAGACATCACAAAGTTTACTAATTAAAGTGAGAATTGTTTTTCTCAAAGATATCATTTTATAAAGACCAAGATTCTTATCATATACATATCACTTAGGTAATTACCTTTAAATGGGTTACCGGTAGCAGATTTGATGTGATCTTCCATCTTTTAGAGATAAGTATGCTACAGTGAATCCAGTATGTCATTACCAAATGAACACATCAAATATTAATAGAAGGTAATCTTTACAAAACCAGCCAGTAGCATCTTGGGGGCGCTTCCATAGCGTGTTGGATCACGGCTCACTACCACCTGTGTTCGAATCTCAGCATGGGCATATCTGAAGGGTGTTTCATCTTTGGAGGTCGGTTGACCCATTTAGTCTACCAGGTGCACAGAAGTGGCCGTAAAACATCAATCATCGTTATCATCTTGGGTTTTCAAACTGAAGCTAGGAACTGAGCTATTTCTGTCTATCTCTTGTCTCTGCAGTTAAATAAAGGATCCATATGACACATTTAAATAGAGACGAAAGCAGTTAGAGTCTAGAAAAGATATACAGTGTATTTGATTATTTAATAATGGAATGATCATTTACTGTTAGCATATATCTGTTCAAGGAACAGAGTTTTAGAAGAAGAAAAATATCCCCACACATGACAACTAACCAATTAAGAGCCTAAAAACACATTTGGATCATTTGCTGATATGGAAAAGGCATTTGACTAATTAAACAATTTTCTTGATACAGATAGTAACATTATGGTTGGGTAGCAGCGTTTTTGTGATTTAATGTTGTGATTCTGAGATGTCTGTGGCAAACTGGAATGTTATGGACTGATCTTACTTTCAAAAGAGGCCATTTTTTACACTGAAAATATGTAAAAAAAAATTATACGTTGTTTTAAAAACCATGTTATTTTAATAACATTTATAACATCACTTCTTGGCATCTTATTTTTGAAATCTCTCTGCTTGATACATTCCACATTCTGATGAAACATATCACTTCTTAAACTAAGGTTAAGTTTCAGTAATTGCTGTATCACCAAACTACAGAAATAAATATTTATTTCTGGGATCTAATGATATAAGAATTGCAATGCAATGGATATTGTAAATATACATGAATTACAAAACTTAAACACACATCTTTATATATATGGACATCTTTATAAGAGAATCTGTTATTTAGCCAACAATAGTACTTAACTGATATTATAATTCTTCTATAAATACCTTTCTGATAATGTTGACATTAACTGCAATGGCTTAAGCAATCTTCCTTAATATTTCTATTTTGCAGACAGTATCCAGGAACAGGGATTTCTGGCTTTTTACAGATCACTACCTGAGGTAAGGAAATGTTGGTTAATCTCTCTCTCTCTCTCTCTCTCTCTCTGTGTGTGTGTGTGTGTGATTGTATGTGTTTGTGTGTTTGTGTGTGTGTGTGTGTGATTGTGTGTATGTGTTTGTGTGTGTGTGTGTGTGTGTGTGTGCAGTGGTGTCACCTGTCTATTCTGGGAAGACTCACTTTTCTAACTGAAATCATTATAATCACATCTGTTTATCAACTAATACTTGTTGTTTTATGTTTATTTATATATATATATATATATATATATATATATATATATATATAAATACACTTATTTTTCTTCTTCTAGGGTATAAAATTGTTCTTATTTTGTTTATAAAAGAATGAAGGTAATCCTAATTGAGTTAATTGGTGCTGTGATTGGACTTTAAGATTAGGGCAGGATTATTTAAGTCACAAATAAAAGTATCCGTCAACGTATTAATAAATAAGTATCAAATATTCACATCACCAATTGTAACTCTCACTATCTACCCTGGGTACTGTATACTTTAAGTCAAAAACTCCATGAAATTCCTTATCTGAATCAGTAAATCTGGGCAAGTAACATCTCTAATAATCAATGAAATCTGCTTTTAATTATGTTTTACCATCTTCCAAGGTGCTTTCTAAATGCAGGTTTTTGGCTATCACAGAATTTCCATCTGATGAAGCAAATTCAATTTCAAAAAGGCAATTGCACAAAATCAGTGTGTGTGTGTCTACAACCTTGTCATATTCATTATATATGTATCTATCTCTGCTTCTTATAGACTTAATATTTTAGTTTCTCTAACTATCTTATCTTATCAATACTCAATTATTGATATTTCAGAAGCCAAATACAACAGTGAGATTCTTTGACCGAACTGTAAGTATTATATATTTACTAATTATGTATTATATTCCAGTAATAATAAGTAAACTTCAATAGCTCTCTATCTTATTGTTTTTCTCCTTTATTGGTAATGTTTGTTGTATATTGCTGAGTGGGCGCCTCCGTGGTCTAGCTGGTAGTGTGTTGGATCACAGATCACTACCACTTGAGTTCGAACCTCGGCGTGGGCATATTTGAAGGTCGTTTCATCTTTGATTTTGCTTTATTACCTTTGGAGGTCACTCGGTCCCTTTAACCTAACATGTGCACAAAGGTGGCCATAAAACACCAATCATCAATAAATCATATTGCTGAACAGAATGATTTAACATTAGATTGTTTTATTTGTGAAAGTGCGAAATATTTAGCTTAAAATATGCTTTATTGTTAAGATATCTCTGAAGCTGTCGAAGTATAACAATCAATAGTCTCTAAAAGATATGTCAATTATTGTGTTTTATGATGTCAATGCCATTATGTGTTCACTTTAATTTTAAGGTTATATTCAGACTAAATTTGAAATATTTGTATTATTGTGTTCAGGCACCATTAAATCACACAAATATAACAATATCATGTGCTCTATGTCCATTCAATGCCTGGAGGTCTTCTGATGGCTGCAATCCTTTAGCTTATTGGTTATAATCTGTCAAATGGCTGTTTTTATTTCCCTTGGCAGACACCCCTCAGACCGAGCTATAACATTTACAATTGCTTAACTATATTTAAATTATGTCTATATATATTACAGTCATCATTTATTATTCTTTTTATCAGAATAACAAGTGTCAAAACTTGAAAATATCTATAATTTTCATAAAAATAGGTTTCTTCTGGAAGAAACTATTTCTTTTGGGCAATTTCTTCCACGGTTTAAACTGCTTTTGGGAGAAACTGTCGACTCTGCCGTCAGCTATATGTTGCTAGCGTGACCAGTTCTGATACTAAACAACTCAACTCATTAAGTGCCTGGTTTATTGTTAATTTATTATTCACGATTCAGTTGATAATAAATTGGTAGTAGAAGTTTTTCAGTTATCCGACTGGTAAGATTTTCTCCCAAATATACTATCTATTGCAAATTGTAATTTAGTCACAATTAGTTTCCACGGTGAAGCAGTAACTTACAGAGCATATGCATCAATCAGTTCAGCTAGCCAATCACATAGAACAACTGCTATATTGGTCATTATAATTATTATTATTATTATCAAATTTGTCAGAAAATATTCATTTCATATACAAACTGAAATCTAGTTATGCTTTAAATATGCAAAGAGAAAAGTAAAAGAACAAGAAAAATGGTTGAGTTTTACTGTAAATGACTAGTTCGTAGGTACATCATTTAATTTCTTAATTTCTTTAATACTATGAATAAAATGAAACTTATTCTTATGAGAAAAACAGTTTGTTCAATGGCGTCTAAACTATCAGCTTATGGGAAGCTATGACCAAAAATGCTGGCATTCTTATAGGTTACACTGTAAACCTTCATGAAAGTCGTGGATGGAATCCAGTCTATACCAATGTGTGTGTGTTTGGGGGGGGGGGGGAGGCACATATTCTAACTGCAGTGTGCAACATTAATGCTTGACTGGGACTGGTGTTTCAAGGTCCGTTCTAGTATCATTGCCACAGTAATAACTTACAGAGCTACAGCCTAATTCTAACCGCTAACCAACAAATAACCAAACTGACAATTTGTTTATATCAAATAACAAACACACAAATGACTTCTCTTGCGATATCCCGTCAAATCTTGGACACTTGCCTTCCGGCTATGAATCAAATTAGCATAACCTGGCGACGTCACAATCAACACTCACAGCTTCCCAACTGACCAGTGTAATTAGTGTTCTGGAATTTATCTGAATACTGTAGATCTGTTTAATTTGGCGAATATGAAATAATGGCGAAAGTGGTGAGTGACATAATATGAAAATATTATGTTTTACAGAACTTCATATTATACTCTGACAGCACTACTTTGAATACACACTGAACATGTGTAATATTCTCATTCATTCAACAATCAGTTCACATGGCAATTTATAATAAAACAATCACTCACTTAAAGCTCATTCGTCCCTGACATTGTCCCCATCAGAATCACTCATAATAGTGATCAATAGTCCTATTTTTTCTAGCCATGTTTCAGAACATCAGTTTGTCGAGTAGCGAAATCTAATGCATGAAACAACCAGCCTGCATGTAGAGGTTCAAGTCAGTACCAGGCAATGATTTTGCGAGCAAGATTTGTTATAATTTATATTTGATTGCTGAGAATAGAAAAATAATATGAAAACGTTATATTTTACACCTCCTTGTATACAGTTTGATGTAACCTTCTCATGTTGTTAATTGCAATTTGTCTTTAGTTTCCATATCAGTTACCTTTGTTGTCATTCAATCATGGCAATGGTTTGTCAATTACTAGTTCAGATCTACTTAGAATGGAATTACTCGTTACATAAAGGCCAATGATCTATGAATAACAGTGTGCTTTGAAATATGGTTTTGTCTGAATGGCCTAGAAAAGAAATTAAAATGACGAAATCTCCCATTTTAGCTGTCGCCAACTTAAAGGGATAGTCCACCCTCAGAAAATATTTTTTAAATGTGTAATGCTTAGAAAAGTAACCAAAAATTCCACAATAATAATCATGAAATATACCTGATATCATAGATATAGGGAAATAATCAAGATTAGCGGAGGGCTGCCATTACAGCTGCACTGGAAGCCAGATTCGAAGGCAGGAAGGACCAAACTGGAATGCTCTGACGTCACATCGGCGATCTCTATACTGACGCGGATTATAGTTTCTCTTGAGTGTTAATATCTGAGCCATTTTGAATCATCTTCCTCTTGCTTGTCAGGTTCCTTCTGGCTCAAACTGATATGGTTGTATGTCATTCGTGACATAATTTTAACAACGCAGTTGCGTTATGTTCTGGAATAATTCTCTGCTCGCACTTGTTTACATGCTTTTGTACGGGCTCTACAGAATTCAGGTCAACTGGATGCGTTGAAGTGACGTCAGCATTCAGGTGGTTCCGGTCTCTGTCTAGCTTCAAAATGGCGGCGCCCACAGGCCATTACACATTTTGACATTATTTGTGATATTTGTGCATTAGTCCTCAAACTTATTTCTGACGGTGGACTATCCCTTTAAGCTGATCTACAGTATGCAGATTAGCCAGACTAAGGTGTTAGGCCTGCACACTAGATGTCTAAAATACGCCAGTGCAAATTTCAGCGTCTTTTCTATTTCAATTATTGTCGTGTTTTTCGGGTATACATCTTTGTTAAAAATGTGGAAATTTGTAAAAGGAGTGAGGGAACCTAGTGCAGAGAAATTAAAAAGTTGACAAACCATCAACTATATCTCGAGCAGAATACAAAAGAACTAAGAGCAAACAAACTTTCAAATCACACTGGAAAACAGGTAAGATATATCTAACTTATAGTTATGTACATATCGTCATATACAAGAGTTATGTACAATGTTTTGTGTTATCCTACAATGTTATTATTATTATTTAAGTATTTATTTAGTTTATCTATAGGCTATTATAGATTTTACTTACATTATTTTATGTATCTTAGAAAGTATTAACTTATTTTATGTGTACACTTTACTGGAATGTTGCCAATTAAATCAAATCAACAAAAATAAACCGGCAATAATTCTGGTTTTTCATGCACCCTGAATGGCTGAAAGTTATTGCTCATTGATAGATTACACTAATGGTTGGTCACTTTTATCTTGCATATAATAAATAGACTGTGCGTAGAAACATCGCAATAAGTTTTGTATTTCATGGATCACTTTGAGCTGGCACCCATGTGGATAATCAATTATGCCATAGTATATACACGCATGCTTAGTGAATGCATAATGGAATTGGTGACATCACTAATAACTTATGAATGACAGCATTTCACTGGCCAAAGGTACGTCAGAGTTTTCTAAGAGACAAAGGATAGTACCTTATAAGGTTATTGAATGCTGCCAGGAGACAAACCCCACATGTATGCGAATGTGTACGCACCATTTTATTGAACTATTGTCAGTTACAGTTTTGATATTTACAAGGTTTTACATTTTAAATCAATGTATTTCACACAAAGAAAACAATATGTTGAAGCTATTGGATAAATCTGAAAAGGATATTGACAAACAAAGAATTGCTTTGATGTGTATTGGTGTATTGCAAACAGGCCCATGTAATTAACTCAGTGATCAACTCATAATGTTCATGGACGTCTTAACTAAGTAACTTTTGCACTCACTCCGTCTAGTGTCAGCACAGCCGGTCTAGTATTAAATATTTTACTAGACCGGCAGGTCCAGTAAGGCTGTTAGTTTCACACACTGTAACTGTGATTAATGTAAACAACCAACTCACTTTTTCTCAGGCAGCTCCATGGCTTAACTGGTAGTGTAGTTGGCCACAAATCTCATCTATCTGAGTTTAAATCTCAGCATGGGGATCTCTGAAGGGTATTTCATCTTTCACCTAATTAACTTTGGAGGTCACTTGGCCCATTTAGCATACAATGTGCATTAAAATGGCTGCAAAGTATAAAAGATTCAAACACCACTCTCTCATAGCATATGACTAGATGATTGATTCTACTTCTCGTACATTATTAAAATAGTGCTGCCACCTATGAACTAAGTGGGGCACACACAATCCAGAAAACTATCCAATCCATCTGTTTATGAAGTAATCACAATTGTTGTTTATTTCCTGAATGTTTTCTTATTTTTTACCTCAGGATTATTACACAGTACATGGTGATGACGCTTTATTGATGGCTAAAGATTTTTTTAAAACCATGGCAGTTATTAAATACTGGGGTATGTAGTGGTTCAGGTTTGTGTGTGTGTGTGTGTGTGTGTGTGTGTGTGTGTGTGTGTGTGTGTGTGTGAATAGAGCTGTAAGTATTTTCTTCAGCTTTTTTCATCAAAGGTTTATATTTTCATTATTTGTTAACAACTATTGCAAACATGATTTATTATGTTCAGATGTTTATAGTGGCATAATTTATATGCATAACACTCACAATTTCACTTTTGAAGAAATAAAAAAAGAAATAAACTCTTGACTTCTGTTTAAAAGTGAACAAAATGGAACAAAAAGAAATGTAACAGATTAAATCTGGTGGACGGATAATTGTCATTTTCTGTTTATCTTTCTTCAGGACATAAGAAAGTGGAGTCAGTATCACTGAGTAAACTGAACTTTGAGTCGACAGTACGAGATCTGCTTCTTATAAAACAATACAGAGTGGAAGTTTATGTGTCTAGAATTAAAAGTGGAAAGACAAGTGATTGGTCACTCTCTTATAAGGTGCGGTGTGCGGTGTTTTATTTATTACTGTAATACACTAGTGTGATAATAATTTATTGAAATGTGTCATTAGTGTCCTTTATATAAAACCTTTGATGTGTCACAGTGGTGGTATTAGTACTAGAACTAGTAGTAGGTTTGTTGACATTATGTAGGGTGAGAATAAGACATGAAAATTGTTAATTTACATATAAATTTACATGTAATATCTATATTTTTATTTTATTACTCACATATCTATATACTATTTAGTAGTATATACTGGTCTTTAGTTCATGTTTACATGGGGTGTTAATGTTTTCTTACACAGAAGTTTTGTAGTTTTATTTTCTGAGCTCTTGAAAACGTACTGATGTCAGTGTATTATTTTGGAGATGACTGTTTAAGAAACATCTAAATAACACATGCTCCCTCAGTTTGAAGATTCCTAGGGATTCTTGTTCAGTCTCCGGTTTCTGTTCTCAGATTATGATAATGAGGTCTGAGAATTGTGCATGTTACTGACTGATATCTTAATGTCAGTAAATTGGGTTGGGTTTCAGAGTTCAGTTTATGGTGGTATATTTCTACCTTTTAGTGTTTGTAGTTGTGTATATTTGTCCTTTAGTATAGCTATATACTGGTTCCTGTATTTTATTGGCTTGTTTTGGAGATTCTGAATCTGAGTTTACATAGAAACTGTCTGTATCCGTGGTTTCATAGTTCATTTATCAAGTTTTGCAAGGTATTTCACTTTTCTGTCATTCAGATATCATTTTTGGCATCTCCAGTCCTTAATTCTACTAATAATTTTGACAGGCCACTAGTAGATGTTTCAGTGTCTTAAATTATTGCTTTCCAATGATTTGAATATTTTGTGTTAGTCAAGTTTAATGAGCATAATACATTGCTAATTTGAATGCCCTGTCCCATCATGTTTTTATGCTGAAATAGCATTCAGTGCTTTTATTTTTAGAAAACATGAGAATTTCACTTGATGTGGATATTTCTGGTTCAGCTGTGGTTGCGTCCGATTCTATATTGAGCTGTTTGAAAATTGTGCTCCAAGATACATGTCAGTTTAATTCATTGTCACACTGTTGATTTAAATGGAGTTTTGTATTTATATTCGCTGAAATTTGGATTTGGTTAGCTGTATGACCATATCTGTTGTGTCTGCAATTTGTTTCCGTTTGGTGAATTTCCATTTCATTTTGACGCTTGATGTAACACAAATGACCAAGTAAAAATACATTGTATTACTCTAACATTTTTCGGGGATTTTTATTTAACACTGTTTAGGTGATATGGATAATTAAAACCATAAATATTTGTTTTAATTTATTTTAAATGACCTACCATCAAGTTCCCTTTTAATGAGTTAAATTCCAAACAACCTTATTATATAAAGAGAATGTGTTCTTTGTGTGTAATTTATGCACGCAAAAACAAATAAACCAGTTTACCAGTATAAGTCATCTTATTAGGCTTGATGAATCCAGTCAAGTCATGTCCCAATTATGGTACTGTGACTAGTTATTTTACCTTTGTTGAAAAGCTAGGACCCAAAACATTACTGTGATATGTTAATAATTGGGAAAATATATACAAACGTAAGTGTGTGTGTATGTGTGTGTATGTGCGTGTGTGTGTGTGTGTGAGTGTTTGTGTGTGTGATTATGGACATAAATCTATTCCAGGCATCACCAGGTAATTTAACTCAATTTGAGGAGATTTTGTTTGGCAATAACGACATGTCTGCAGCAGCTGGAATGATTGCAGTTAAGGTTGTATCTGATGATGGCAACAAGGTTAGTAATAGTTAACTGGATTAAGAGCAGTTCGTATATTAATATCATGAAAATGTTATCTACTATTTATAATTTTTTATTAAGTAATTAGTCTCATCCCTCAGTAATTAAGAAAATGGCACCTGACTGAAGATTTGAAAAATTGAACTAAGGAAATCCTGATATAATTAATAGTTATTTTATTGGCTTATTCAAGCAGTGACATATTTCTATATTTGATGTTACTCCATTACAGATAATTGGAGTTGGATATGCTGATGCTACCCTCAGGAAGCTAGGTGTCTGTGAATTTGTCGATAACGAACAGTTTTCTAATTTGGAGGTAGTGATTTTTAAATATTATAATTAAATGCTTGCAAGCTAAATTAAACACGTGGCTTTTCTTATCCTCATACACACTCAGTTCGTCTTGCTCTTATAACAAGATGTAATGGCATTTGTGAGTATTTATGTTTTTTTAGGTTTTTCAGCATTCACGTTTCATACAAATGTTTGTATTTGTTTAGTTTTTAATCTGGCTCGTATCTCTATTATATAACTAGATTTATTTGATTGAATTTATATGTAAGACAGAGTTATATTCCAGTAAACAGTGGCAGCCCATTTAGCCTACAATGTGCACAAAAGTGGCTCTAAAACACTAATCATCATCATTAGCATCATCATCATCAGCATCATCATCCATAAAAGCATTCTTGACACAAGAATCACTTGTAACTGTAGTTCATGCCTTTGTTACATCTCGTATAGACTATTGTCACTCCCTGTTATATGGCATATCTGATTATAACATTAATCGCCTTCAGTGAATTCAGAATAGTGCAGCTCGCATTGTAACAAATACTAGAAAATATGATCATATTACCCCAATTCTTCAAAAACTACATTGGCTACCTGTTAGGCAGCGTATCCATTTCAAGATTTGTTAATAACTTATAAATCTATTAATGATATGGCGCCAGAATACCTGTGTGAACTGGTGTCCATTAGAAAGTCATCCCCAAAACTCAGGTCATCCAGTCAGATACTATTGCAGGTACCAGTGTCTCGGCTCAAGTCATATGGTGATTGTGCATTTAGTGTTGCAGCCTCCACTTTGTGGAATAAGTTGCCGGCAAATATTAGAAATGCGTCGTCTCTTGAAAATTTTAAGTCTCTTCTAAAAACACACCTATTTAAGGTCACTTTCACAGATAAATAATTATTATCTTTTAAATCATTACAGGATTTTTACAGATATATTATTTGGGGTATTATTATATTAAATATTATTTGTACAGCGCCTTTGAATGGCTCCTGCTAGTAATGGTGCTTTATTAAATATATATTATTATTATTATTAAACAGTGTTCCATCTAGGCTGTGTGATTGCATGATTCCAACAATTATATAGCATATTATGCAGGAAGCCAATCCAGTATATGGGTATAGCAGATTAGGATGTAAACACATTATTTACATGTAACAGTGAATAAAATCATATCAGAGATAAATAAAGCTAGAAATGCAATTATCAATTGGTGCCAGAAATTAACAATAATCTATGGTCCAGCCAAATAAATTGGGGCCATGAATAAAACCTTTGATTTTGGTTATTGATATAAACAAAGATAGTTTTGTCATTGTAGTACTTTCTAAAATATTGTACTGCATCAGTTGTGTAATATTTGAGTTACATTGATATCGTGTTATTTGTAGAGCAAACTTCTGTCAAAATGATTGAGTTAGTTAATATGGGGGGGGGGGCTGTTAAGATGGGCTTGGTCCTGATTGTAATTTTAAGATACAAAGATTTATGAATCTTTGTAGCCAATCTATTCCTGATTACATGCAGCAACATTCATATTTGTATTTATAAACTTCATAATTTTTATTTATTTGCATTCACATTCATTATTGTAAAAACATATTAAATATTTGTGTCAGTATTCAAATACTGTGTCTGTGTATTCACCACCTAACTGATAAAACAGCATCAGACTTTAGGAGATAGCCAAGGTAGCCATGTCCCCAATTATATTTTCATTCGGAGAGATATTCCTTGTCTTATGAAAAGTCACTATTCTGAATTCATTTTCCAGATAATGTAGTTGTGGCTGTCTGTGTACGGCAGGAAATGTCGACAGTTCTTTGTAACCAGCATTGTTATTTACTCAGTTCCACTTTAATCAAGGATATCTGTTACATTATATTTAAGTTTCTTGTGTTTTTATTATCATAATTAAAATCATGTCTGCAGCATAATTGCAATAATACATTTGATTATACTCAGTACTTATAAAACCATCATCTGAAGTATTTGTCTCTTGCAGACATTGGGTCAATTCCATTTGGTCAATTCCAATTCCACATCACATTTATCAATTCCAAATCTATCAATTCCAATTACTCCGAGCAGGTACTCCGAGTACTTACTTGGAATACCTACTCTGAGTAGTTTATATTCCAAGTAGGATTGTCATGGAAGAAATATTTCTGCAAACTTCAATTCCAAATTTATCAATTCCAATTAAATTTTTTTTAACTAAGCCATGTCTGGTCTGATTCTTGTTACACTAATACTTTGGTTTGCTTTACTTTTGACTCTTGTAGTTTTGTTGTTGTTGTTATTTTGTTTAAAGGCTCTCATAGTTCAGTTGAGTCCAAAAGAGTGCCTTTTACCAAGTGGCGATAATTTGACAGAATTTTCCAGGTTAAAGGAAGTGCTGGAAAGAAGTGGTTTACTAGTTACAGAGAGGAAAAGGGGTAAACAGCTTTATTTATTTTGCTGTCTAATTAATCATTAAGGAGTGAAAAAATAATTGTATGAAGTTTATATTTCACTCATTTATCAGAAGTATCATATGAGAAACCTTTAACAATCATATATATAAAGCCAGCTCCTGTAAATAATTTATTATTTAATATAATTATTAATAAAAATACCTGATCTTGTGTGAGGGCCCATGTTCTGGGACATAATTTTATGTTGCAGGTAATATTTATTGGAGTATGTTTTTGTAATATTTAGGAGAATTCAGCACTAAAGATATTGCTCAGGATCTTGACAGGTTGTTATACTTCAAGAAGACGGACCAAATCAATAGTGCTGCTTTACGTATGTATATATATAATTAAAATGATAACTTACTTGCATGATGTGTGTGTGTGTGTGTGTGTGTGTGTGCTCATTTTTAAGTCTATGTTTTACTTCTTTCTGAATAGCTGAAATGGACAAACAACATGCCATGTGTTCTGTAGCTGCACTGATAAAGTATTTAGAGGTGAGAAATATAGTTTAAAAACAATGTATTTATATAAAGTTTATATATAAAACGTTAATGGCCTTGAACCTTTTCATGGGATTCAAATAAAATAATTTGATTGTTTATGTAAGTGTTTCAGTTTTTGTACTTATGGTTGTATTCAATTTTAAAATAAAGATAACAAGCTACAGTTGATACATGACAAATGTATCACAATTATTGTCCTAGCTATTTATTTAAATTTTTTCTTGTTAGATCTAAGCTATATAATGCTAGTATTTTCTAGTCCAACTAATAATAATAAACAGTAAGACACAGTATTAACATATTTGCTTTTCAGTCTAATTTGTCATTAATGGAACTGTTTGTTTTACAAGGAAAATTAATAACACACTATCAGATGTATTTAGAAATATTTTTGAAAGAAGACTTGATAGTGAAAAAGTATTGATAAATTGTAATAAGTAGATTTTAAAGTATTAACAAGAAGTATTTTTTTAAGTGTTCAACCTCAACAAAGTGGTTTGCTGTCTCTATTTTAGGGTTGACATATCCACCTTTGATTTATATTGTCTTCATTGTGTGCTTTATGGAAGTGTATGAAATTCATTAGGAATTCAGTTAATTTTTAACACACACTAATTAAAGATATCTGGTAAATTCCTGTTTAATGATGGTTTATTTGAAATGGCTAAAATACATTGATACTGATCTGCACAGATTTTCTGGGGAGGACTCTTCATTACAATTATTGAATGTTAACAACATATATATATTATTTGTTCGTCATATATTATACAACAAATATATATTATTTAATAAACTTATTTTAAATGGTGTATTTTTAGTGACACAACAATGTTTTGGAAAATTTGTTTTTTTATTTTAAAAGGTTATGGAACTTTTCCTATTTATTTCTCTATGAGCCAGGATAAGAGTGATCACTAATTGATGAGTATTAATTATCTAATTTTCTACCTGATTTAATAGTTACTTGGAGATGAGAGCAACTTCAATCAGTTTAAGCTGAGTACAATTGATCTCAGTCTTTATGTGAAATTAGATGCTGCTGCTGTCAGAGCTCTGAACCTAATGCCAAATGCTAATGAAGGTAGGTTTGTTGATTATAATTAATAGTAGATGCTATCTGTCAGTCATCAGAAATTTTATGAAACACAATTATCAATACTGATCAAACTTTTGTAGAATTGGAGAAAATCGGCTTATATTTGCCTGTTAATTCCAAAAATATTTTCTATTTGGGAGAAGGGTGTGATATTTATAATAATAAGGAATCATCTCCTTTTGGCAAATGTTTGAAGCAATTTTGATTGTTATTATGTAATCTCACAACTGGAAAGACATTATCAATGCCATTATATCATGTGTAAAGTCCTTTTTTTAATTAGAAGGGTACTGATTTTCTAAAAGAGTGGAAAATAGGAAATAATCTCCTTCCACATTTAATAATGTCACAACATAGAATTTTGTGGGTCAGTGACATAACTGATTGAACACCAGTGCTTATAGACCACTAGATGCAAATATAGAATGTCTAAACACATTTAACTTTTCAGATCAGTCAATAATAAATAAAAAGAACCTATTAATAAACGTTGCTTACCACATCATTCAGATAACGTCCTGCTCTTTAAATGAAACATATATAATTAGAAACAGATTATAACATCACTGAGATGAAATGCAGTGTTTGTAATGGAATTTGGATTTTTTGAAATGGAATTTACCTTTTTTGAAAGTGGCATATAATTATTAGAATTATTAATTCTTAAATAATTGTTGGGTTTGTTTAGAAACACACACACATATATATATATATATATATATATATATATAAAATAAAATATATGGTCATATTTTACTGTTTAAAGTCATATTACATACCAAAGGTTGATACTGTGTATCCATGATTAAAACAGATATAATTAATGCATTTCTTTATGAATCAGATCCAAGTAACAAGATTTTGGTCTTTTTCAGGTGGTAACAAGTGCCAGAGTGTCCTCGGTTTGTTAAATAAATGTCGTACAGCTCCTGGTCAGAGGTTACTGGCTCAGTGGATTAAACAACCTCTTCTAGATGTTAACAGAATTAGTATGTCATAGGCTTTTTTATCTTTATGTAAAGGATTCTTCTTCTGGATCTGTAGTGTGTGTGTGTGTGTGTGTGTGTGTGAGTGTAATTTATTCAATGAAGTTAATTTAAGTTATTTTATAAATTAAAAGAACAAATTCACAGATAGGCAGACAGATAGTTTATTTAATGTTATACATTTACAACATTTTATAAAGAAAAACGTTTGGAAAGGAGCAGCAATGATTGATGCATTCTGATAAATAATTAATTAAATAAATAAATGACACACACACACACACACACACACACACACTCTGACAGAGAGAGCTAGATGAATTGTTATGATCAATTGTGTATTAAAATGTTGATCTATAGAAGAGAGACTCAACATAGTGACAGCTTTTATTGATGACACAACGCTACGACAGATTCTTCAAGAGGATCATCTCCGACGGATCCCTGATTTGCAGCGTTTGGCAAAAAAGTTCCAGAAGAAAAAGGCAACCCTACAAGACTGCTACAAGGTGTACCAAGCAATACAAAACATGCCACTATTGTTAGATTCATTAGAGAAACATGATGGCTCACATTCACAACTCCTGATGGAAGTTTTCACGAATCCAATGAAGGTCAGTTTATTTGTTCTTTGAGTATGAGTGTGTTTTCTTGTTGTCTCTGTCTAATTAATCGTGTTGATTGTTTTATGTTGATATCTGAATTAGACTCATGGGCCAGTTCAGTGGCTTCAGCCATTCTTGTTTTATGAGATATTTTGCTTGTTATTGAAGTAAGTGTAATTTATGGTGAGAGATGTTGCCAGTTGAAGAAGGACCTGTTCACGGTTTCCGGTGTGAAAAACATTTTAGCCATGAAAGGTGTCTTGCATGTTTTTCTATATAAAAGTATAGATGCTATTCATCTCTATATTTATGTGCTGATATATGATATACTTGTGTCCATATGTACACGCGTATTGTAATGAACAATGCAAATATTTGTAAAATTCAAAATCACCATCACTTTGTGAATGTGTCCATTTGAAGCCTGTATTCATTAAAGAGAAAATAAATACAACCAACTAATTAAAACACTTGAACTTTTTAACATTTATTTCTGAAGAGCTTCCCTTCTCTCTGTATCAGTAACTTACAATTATAAAAATTGAATATACATGAACAATGACGTTGTATAATTAATTTATTTCATTGCTGGTCATGGCTGCCATGTTGGCATCAACAAACAGTGCTACATGTGTGTGAATTATGTTGCTATGTGTATTTTACCATACACATTTAGGAAATTAATATATTTGCACCCGAAGTTCTGTACTCATGTATTGCATATCTATTATAAACTATGTCATGTGTATTTGAGAGAGACAGTTGTATTAAATATGATAAAAAGATCTGTTAATTTACATATTTATCTTTAAATTGACCAGGAACTACTGATGGACTTTAGCAAATATCAGGAAATGATAGAAGCCACCCTTGATATGGATCAGATAGAAAACCATGAGTACATGATCAAGGCTGACTTTGATGACACACTTAGGGGTAATTAGTGTAATATAGCTATTTAGGTTATTGTGGATATTTTGACTATTGGATTATAAAGCCATATTGAGATATACGTATAGTACAGAGAGTGATCATGGGAATAATCCTGCTACCGACCAAATCGGGATTTTGGTCAACTGCGCATACTCGGATTAGAGGGTTAGGGTTAGGGACTGTTAGCATGCATGTAGTGAGCCCGTGGAACAAACCTTTCATGACTTTGTTACTTATTTTGGTGGTAGCAGGATATTTCCCTTGCACGCTCTCTATAGGTTGAAGTTGATCCTAATGATATTTATTATTTTGGTGGGGGGGGGGTAATTCTGCAATGTTATGATAGGTGTATATATATGTTATGTAATATATATATATATATATATATATATATATATATATATACTGCTTGTATTTTGGAGATGATTACTGGATTTCGTCCACATATATTACATAATACTACCTAGCTGCCCAACATTTAGTGAGATATTAATTTTCATAATGTAAATTAATAAGTTAGTCTAATTTTTATGAGGTTGCCAGTAAGAAAAATTATTTTTTATTTGGTCATTTATTCATGTTATGTTTCTACCATCTTGATTGTTTATTTTGATTCTGACACAGAGGTTGTATAGTGTCATAAAATATATCGTCCGGTTTTAGAAATGACACTTGCACACACATATTTTAGCAATAACAATATTTTTTAGGAGACAGTCTGTTTTCAATAACATCACATTTTACTGAAATACATGTCAGTGTCACATCATACTGAAAGAAATACACGTCAGTGTCACATCATACTGACATACATGTGTGAAATGTGTCATTTTCAAAGCGCATTGCTTTGGATGTAAAGATATAAGTTTTGGGTCAGCTGTGTTTTGTGACAAATATTTATAATATAATAGAGATACTTTTATAGACAACTTATATATATATATATATATATATATATATATATATATATAGTATGTTGTCAATCGATTTGATGTTTTCAGAGTACAGGACGGAAATGGACAAACTGGAGTCGAGTATAAAACATCAACTGAACAAGGTAATAACTAGCAGTTTGTTGATGCTTATCATTATCATTTTACCGAAGCTTCCTGATTATTACTTTAATATTTTTGAGAGATAACTGCATACTTTTAATGATACATTAATGGGAGCTGCTGATTCTGGGATGTGATTTTGTGGGAATCCCATAATAAGGTTGAGCTCGGCATCAAAATAGGAATGTGATGTGGCTGATGGGATGCCAACAAAATACCCATCTCACAGTTCTTTGAAATGTTGTTGTCTGCATGATTATTTCATATTAAGGTTTCTTAGGATGCCCATTTCATTTTGATTTCGGAATTGTAATTGGTCGGAGAGAGGGAATTCTATGGATTTCAACCAATTACAACACAGATTGAAGACATTTTAAAGTCTGTTCAATCTATGTACCCTGATAGAGTTCAAATTTACAGATTGAATCTTTATTAACTGATTATTAAAACAACAGAAGTTTACATTCACAGAAATGTGTATGCATAATGTTTATCATGAATTAATAA
Organism: Paralvinella palmiformis; assembly: GCA_025642065.1. Classification (NCBI taxonomy): domain Eukaryota; kingdom Metazoa; phylum Annelida; class Polychaeta; order Terebellida; family Alvinellidae; genus Paralvinella; species Paralvinella palmiformis. The sequence continues at coordinate 201,522 of JAODUP010000613.1, forward strand.
AAATAGAATAAAGTACCTAGATCCATTGATCACAATGTAGAAGTTAAACTATATGCAGATATTTTGACACAAATTAATTATCGCTTGATTCAGTTGGTTTTATGTCTTATAAGATTATTGTATTATTTACAGGTATCTCGTGATCTGTGCCTTGAAGCTGGAAAATCACTCAAACTGGAATCTAAGTGCACAAATGGGTTACTTCTTCCGAGTTACGAGAAAGGTATTCTGCCATTCACACATACATACATGTGCACACGCACACACACTAGTTTATGCACTGGTGTGCACGTACACAGACACACACACGTTTGGATCAGAGACAAGCAAAAGAGCATGTCAGTAAGATGTCACTTTGATTTCTTATGCATAATTTATTTTTCTCGTACTAATAAGAATGTTTTGATAGGATGAGAAGGTGATGCGCAACAATAAAATGTATCACATGATTGATACGAAGAAAGATGGTGTACGATTTAGAAACACTGCCCTTGAAGAGCTAAATACTGAATTTAGGGATGCCAAATTAAGTTATGAAGAACAGCAGAAATCACTTGTTGAAGAAGTTCTTGGTATTGCTGGTAGGCATTTTACATCAAGTAATCATAATTTAAACATTTAACTTGATTGTCCTGAAATTGCTTTCTCTTTTTTATTTTTAAAGCGTGAATTTATAGTAGATCTTTATAATAATTGCTTACCAATATTAATAATAATATGTGATATTTATATAGTGTCCTATTCAGCTAGAAGCTGCTCTAAGGCACTTTACAATATTATTATCCCTGGCTCAGACCTGTTTCCACCCAGCACATATCTCAACTCCCAAGGGAGCATATAATGCATGCTGCCATTATAGGCGCAAAGCGTTACTCACACATAGTCATATCGTCCTGTCAGGTACTTATTTTTTTATGGAGAGTGAACCAGTTGCCACATGACAACATTGCAGCTCATGGAGCCTCGAACCCATGACCGTTCGGCTACGAGTCCTACGCTCCAACTAACTGCACTATCACAGGCTAGACAATTTCCTTTGATGTTCTTTTTGTTCAGCCCACATACAGTCAAAATGGATAGGAAATATTTCACATTGTGATAGTTAATATATACTTTTAACACCAATATAAATTTCTATCACCGTGTGTGAAGATTCTCAAATCTTGCTATCATTAGATGAAGCACTGTACAAATAAAATATTGTTTGTTCATATTTGCAACTTTCTGAAAATATATATTTTATGTATTTATTGTAATTAATATTACAAATTTAGCAACTTCTATCTATTAAAATTAGATGCTCGTGTCAGATCAACAAACAAAAAAATTTATAATATTACATTCAGTGCAACCTCATCTCATGTCACCTTAATCAATATGTTAATGCAATGTTAGTTTTAAATATAAATGTGAAGTCTAGAAAGTTGGGATCAAAATATAAAGCTAGTATTGCACAGAAATCTTGAAAAGCCTTATTGGTTATGGTTCTCAGATAATTATGTGGGCTTAAAGGGTACCTCCAGTGCTCCCCAGAACTATTATTAATGTTTTTTATTGTGATAAAACATTCCTATTATAACATTTATTATTATGAAGGGTATCTCTATGAACTTGAGAAAGCAGACTATCCAAATTGATGTGCTTTGTGGCTTTCGAAACAATTGAATTGCTTACTAAATAGAAATCTGTTATAGCCAATATAAATGTTCAACAGACAGAGGAATTGAGTGACCTAATTAGCTGAAATACCTTTTTTCTGTCGGATGCTTACTTCAAAAATGCTAATCCAGCATTAAAAAATATAAATGCAAATTGAAAATGTTCATCAATTGAAATATGAATAATGTGAACTGCAAATTAGGTATCAATACGAAAATAATATGTTGTTATTAATAATCTTGTTACTCAACTGGTGATTAGGACTTAACTGTGTAACATGTTTTATAATCTTGTTCAGTTTTATTGTAGTTCTAATGTTTTTTTTCCCCTCCTGTAAGGTGGATATGTTGAGCCAATGCAAGTTATCAGTGACATTATTGCTCAGTTGGATGTCCTCGTCAGTTTTGCTCATGTATCAGCCAATGCTCCAATTCCTTATGTTAGACCAAATATATTAGAGACAGGTAAGTCACCTACCTCTAAATGTGTGTGTGTGTGTGTGGTGTGTTTGTGAGAACACAATATACCTTTGTGAACTATGACTTTTTTCAGACTGTGGGTTGATAAAACTAAAGGAGGCCAGGCATCCATGTTTAGAAATGCAAGATGACATTGCCTTCATTCCAAATGATGTGTCATTTGAAAAAGGTATGTCATATCTGTTTGATCCTGTATGTGTATAAGAAAGTGTCAGTATACAGAATTACCTCTAGAGTACTTTAAGGATTCTGATCATTTTAACGAGCCTTCCACAAAAATAGGAGTCCAGAGTGGGGATTAGAGCACAAACACTTCCCGCCCATCCCACAGTTTTTTAAATTTCAAATGTAGGAATGTTCCCCTTTCTTAAAGAAGTACTTTGCTCAGGTTTGACTATTGATACGTCACCAGTGCTTAGGGTACCGACTTTCAGTTATGGTTCCAACATGTAAACGTACCGGATTCTTGTGTTGGATTACTTTGTATATTGTCATAATTACCCAGTCATTGTCTCAAATATTCCACCTTATGATTTTGAACCAGTACATCATTCTAATTTATCAATTACTGAAAGTACTAAGAGTGACACAGAAACAGAGTTCATAAATACCAAGAACAATCAACATCGAGTCGGAGCTGTCAGCTGTCATTTCAGAATGGTGTTCGTGCAAGCAATGCGTTTCAATGCCTACTTATTTAGTCTGATAAATGAACTGTTAATATTTTACAGTTGAGATCTTTTATATTCAGTACTTTCACATTTCAAATATTTATTCTGATTCTGTGGCATTATACACACACACATATATATATATATATATATATATATTAAATTACTTAATTCTATTCTTATTACAATATTTGATACACAGCTGTATCATGTCAATGATATTACACACATGCAACACATTTTATTGAGACAGTTAGGTAATATATACCCTTGTCAATATGAGATATGGTTTAAACAAAATATAAGCATCTACATATACTTCACAAAGTGAAGTTATTTTGACAAAACATTCAACTTCTATAGTCATTAGTTTTAGAACTGCATCAATCTCATACATATGTAATTGTCTAATTACAACCATATATGATAAAGGAGTAAAAAATTATGGGTTGATTATAGGTAATTAATACATAAAAATAACTTATTACTGAGGCAAGTTGCACAAAACAAAGCAATATTTTCTTGTATATTTATACATTATCCATATAATCCACCCCACCCCAATTTTCATGAATTAGATACCCATGCAATAGCAATGTTTGATTCATTTATTGGCTGTAATTAGACCATTTCTTATTTGAAATAGACATAGTTCACTAACTTGTGAAATGAACATGTAGCTTTTAGCCCAATTAAGATTCAAGAAGGAAGTATTTGTTGGCTAACAGTTATTTTGTAGCTCAAAATAATCAACTTAATTCAGATCTATCTTGCTAAATTGGTTGGCAGATAATTAAATAGTCGATGTTACATTTCACATTAGGAAGTGATTTTGTATCAATAATTAAAACTAAAGTGCAAACATTATGTGGTACAAACATTAGGAATTATTTTTTCTTTGAAGGAAACATATTTTAAGGGAGTTAATATGGCAAATACAAATGTGTCCATGTTACCTAAATGAGAAACCAACTACATGGACCATGTAACCATAACAAAATGTGAAAAAATCAGGCTTGAAATGACATTGACAGATTTGAACTTGTCTCGCTGGGGGATGAAATAATTTTAGTTTCTTCAACCAACTATCCAATTTAAATTTATTATCTCATGGCAGCGTGAAAAAGGAGTATCCAGGATTTGTTTTCTCCATAAGCAGACAATTTGGTGCGCAACAACTCAGCATTTTGATGGTTTTTCTGTTGCTTAAAACATACAAGGATATATGAGATGATTCACAGAGCTAAGCACTGGTGACGTCACAAGGCAAGGTCAAGGTCGAGAAAATAAATGGCACCAATTTCGAAGCTCAGTTGCCGCAGAAAATCAGACCGTCTTCCATGCATGAAAACTATATTAGAACGCAGCGGTTTTTATACATAAACATGTTGATAATAACTTTTATTTAATGATTGACAGTATAGTGTAAAGAAAAACGTCATTTATTGATATGAAAATAGAGCAAAGTTCCCCTTTAAGGTGCCCTGCTCAGATTTATTTGGTGTTTGTTATTTACCAGAGAGCAAGGCTTCAATCTCTTTATCCAATGAAAGCACAAGTGAAGAAACCTTGTCCTAGTCAACAAATGTGGCAAGAATTAGAGTTACTAATATAACTACCCACTGTTGGTTATGGAAACCACAGGCTTAATAACCGTGGTTAAGATAGCAATTGTAAACACTCTGGTTTGCTAAATGAAAACTACAAGCCCCACTTCTTTCCATGTGAAAATGCAGAAATATGTCAGTCAAGTTGTATATGCATATACACATCAAGATTTTTTGCTCTACATTCTAAATGTTTTCATTTGCTGTAAATAGAAATGGGAAGAATGTAAATGTACACTTTTTGAATATGTTACATCAACTGCATGAATTGTGAAATATGGCGGTTTATAACAGAAGATTTACGGCCAATAAAAAGCTGAAATCTAGGCGCAAATATGTCCCAAAATCAAGTGTTCATTTACTTTTATGAAGAGGACTTCGTGATAAACATTATCTGGGAATGAACACATATCAGGTCCCTGATAGCGTTCCTCTTGGAAATAGCTGACATTACTCATGACCGTGTTTGAGAGAATCATCTTAATATTATTCCGTCTTTGACAGACACATATTTATGTGACAAGATATTCTATTATTAGTTGGTCTATAATCTTAATGTTTTAAAAGTAACTAATATAACAGCATAAGAGTAAGATCATGCCCATCCTGTGACAGTATGATTTGGACTACAGATAATAACCACATTATAGCTGAGAATTGTAGCCCTATGTTTGAAAATTTTCTTGCTAATTTTCGGTTATCAGATGAATATTCATTTAAGAGCTTTATGGTAATTGTACAGAACAATGTCGCTTGATTGGTTTCAGATAAGGAGATGTTTCATATCATCACAGGACCTAACATGGGGGGGAAGTCTACATATATTAGATCTGTAAGTTGAGAAACTGTTTGTGATTCTGTCAAGAGGTTTTTCTATTAATGTGTATGTCTGTGTCTCTTGTCTGTTTCTGTGTCTCTGCATCTCTCTCTCTTTATCTCTCTCTTTTAAACACATATAAGCTAATTTTATTTGCTGACAGATTGGTGTTGTGGTACTACTGGCCCAGCTTGGATGTTATGTTCCCTGTAGTTCAGCCGATATTTCAATAGTTGACTCAATACTGGCACGAGTTGGAGCGGGTGACAGCACACTAAAGGGTGTCTCTACATTCATGTCTGAGATGCTAGAAACAGCATCTATACTCAGGGTATGCTCCTAGCTGATAACATTAAAAACAATTCTAAATTAAAGGTCATATTCATTATTAATATCTGTGCTCTAAGTTGTGTGACTGCATTAAATGTGTTCATAAAACCAGCTTGTTTAACTGAGCCTGTAACTATTTAGAAAAACTCCTGAAAATATGTTATGTTGTGTCATACATATTTCATAATGTTTTTGTTGTGGAGTGCCTGTGAACTGATTGTAGTTATTAAAATTATTATCCATGTGAACAAATTAATATTAAGTTATAATCAGACAAATATTATATGACTTGTTTTATTGACATGTGGTTCAAGGGAAGAAGCTTTTTGGACTGCATCACGTTTTTAGGTGTTAGGATTTAGTTACGAATTATTTGTCATCTGCAATTGGTGAGAAGTTTTGATAAGATACTGCCGAACATTGCTCTTACCCAAAACCTACTAGTTACAACTAAATGAACACCAACAGAAATTATTAGACACACACCAAAATTATTACACTCACATATCACACATCAATTCCAAACAAATTGTTTGTGACTCAGTTACTAATATTGAGGTATCACTAAATCGATATTTATTTTTTCAGACTGCAACAAACAAGTCACTAATCATTGTTGATGAATTAGGTCGTGGTACATCAACGTATGATGGCTTTGGACTAGCTTGGGCTATATCACAGTAAGTATTATTAGTTTAACCGTGTCCTTATATATCTTGTTCACTAGTGTGTGTGTGTGTGTGTGTGTGTCCGTGCGTGTAGGAATTATTTTGCAGATGTATTTAAGTGCCGGTAGGTACTTAATTTAAACAAATTATTTTGAAGTCTGAAAGTAAAAAAACAATGTAAATAAACTTGTAATTACCTTAATAATAACCTTTATTTAAATATCTAAATATTACCAGTTATATATTTCTTATATAATGGAAGGTTGCTAGAAATAGTCACAAATATTTTCCATTTCCTTTATCTAAGCATATTGCTTCAAATATAACTGAACATTGCCTCCGTGTCATATCTCAATATACCACTACAGGTATTAGTGGCTATTATGTTGGTTATTTCTAGATACATTGCTACAAACATTCGTGGATATTGCCTCTTTGCCACACATTTCCACGAGTTGACAGCTCTAGCTGATGCCATACCAACAGTGACCAATCTACACGTGACAGCACTGACCACTGAGAATTCTTTGACGTTACTATACAGAGTGAAACCAGGTGTCTGTGACCAGAGCTTCGGGATACATGTTGCCGAGCTAGCTCACTTCCCAAAACATGTCATTGAGGTACTTTATTTTCTTCAGTTGGGAATTAATCGTTTGAATCTGTTTTGTTAAGACAATTATAACTGATTTGTTTACTGTGAAAAGGTGGAAAATATTAATTAATCAGTATTGTACCTTGGCAAAAGATTAGAACAGAAGGACCAATCATTTTGAGCAGTAATTGTAAAAGAAAATGATATTAATAACATTATTTAATTCCTTTAGAGAAAATAATTCACTCAGTAGATTACCCAAAACCTATAAAAATAGCAGGTCTCGTTCCTGCACTGAAAGGTTGAATAGCTTTGATAACGTGTCATCCGATCAAGATAAAAAATTAATTGCACAGCTTTTTGGACCTTAAAAAGCTGGAGGTTGATGACACTGGATTATTAATCTGTTAGGAATGTGTTTAGATCAAATTTTTCTCTAGCCTGATGTGTTAAATTTCAGCTGGCATATTGTTGGCTCTGTATTCAGAATTTTTCTGTTAAGATCTGGGACAATTTCCAAAAATGGGATGAGTGTGAATAAGTGAATAACTTTATTCAGGGCAGCTTAGTGCATTAGTTAAACGAGGTGCCTCATTATCAATAGGCTTACAAGTAATAATTGTTAAATTTTGTTGCTACAGAGAAAGTACATTAAATTATATATTAATTATTATAGTAATTATTGTGAAACAAATAATAATAAATTATTATGGAATTTTGATGCGTTGCCGCAGACAAAGTAGAATACAGTGCACATACACACCATGTCCATATTATTGCTTTAATGATTAATGTTGCATTCTAACAGCTTTTAAAGGAACAGTTTGCCATCGTTTCATAGTTTCAGGACTAATACAAATATGCTCGCACAAATTATAAATGTCAAAATATGAACATGATCAACCACATATTAAAAAAGTTGGTTAATCAACTAGAAGATGTATGTGGATGCTGCCATTTTGACACAGACCGAATGCACCTGAAATCTGATAACACTTCACAGAAGCTGTGTATGACCTGGTTATAACAACGTATAAACAGGCATCAGCCAAACATGTAATTTGGGGCCTCATATGTTATTGAAATGGCTAAAGAAAACTATAAAGTGAAATTCCTTATGAACATTGTTCTCAGCAGCACCTCAACATATATGTATGTCATAGTTCCTACCAGCTCAAGGAATGTTGTTCTGGGTCATCCTAGGCTCACAACAAGATAGGATTCAATCTAACAAGAGTCAGTCATAATAATAATAATAATGTATATTTAATAAAGCACCCTTACTAGCAGGAACCATTCAAAGACGCTGTACAAATAATATGTAATGTAATAATACCCCAAATAATATGTCTGTAAAAATCCTGTAGGTGATTTAAGATATAATTAATATTTATCTGTGAAAGTGACATTAAACAGGTGTGTTTTTAGAACAGAATTTCTTTTAAAGAGGTGACGCATTTCTGTCTGCTGGCAACCTATTCCACAAAGTGGGGGCTGCAACACTAAATGCACAATCACCATATGACTCGAGCCGAGACACTGGTACCTGCAATAGTATCTGACTGGATGATCTGAATTTTTGGGATGATTTTCTAATGGACACCAGTTCACACAGGTATTCTGGCGCCATATCATTAATAGATTTATAAGTTATTAATAAAATCTTGAAATGGATACGCTGTCTAACAGGTAGCCAATGTAGTTTTTCAAGAATTGGGGTGATATGATCATATTTTCCAGTATTTGTCACTATGCGAGTTGCACTATTCTAAATTTGCTGAAAGCGATTGATGTTATAACCAGATATGCCATATAACAGGGAGTTACAATAGTCTATACGAGATGTAACAAAGGCATGAACTACAGTTACAAGTGATTCTTGTGTCAAGAATGCTTTTAAACAGTGGATGTTCTTAAGATGGTAGTATGCAGCTCAATATACTGATCTACCCTAGATCTTTTACTGACCCATTATGGGTAATCGAAGATGCACCCATCTGTCATGCTGGTGTCTTTAGGGATTTGACACAATGTGGTGATGCCAAATATATAATATTCGTTTTATTATCATTTAGTCTTAGAAGATTTTGAGTCATCCATAGCCGAATATCAGCAATACAATGTTCTAAATTCTTCAAGGAAGAGGAGAAATTCTTTGTCAGGATCCAGTGATATATACAGCTGTGCGTCATCAGCATATAACTGATATTTAAGCCCATATCGCTGTGCAATGATCCCAAGAGGACGGGTATACATTGTGAACATAAGAGGACCAAGAACTGAACCTTGTGGTACACCAGATAACAAAAACTGAATGTCAGATAAAATACCATGAACAGACACTCTCTGGGAGCGTTGTTTCCGATAGGATCTAAACCATTCAAATACTTTACCTGACAGACCAAACATGTCTTTTAACCTAGAGAAAAGTACATTATGGTCAACTTTATCAGATGCAGCAGACAGGTCCAGAAGAACAAGTACCACTTGATCAGCTGACATCATAATATAATTTTTCACCTGATCCAAGGCTGTTTCAGTGCTGTGACCATTTTTCTAAGCAGAATATAGTGATTCATTAAGGTTATTATTGATTAAATATTTGTTTAGATGGAAAGCAACTGAAGTTGTGGCCGACAGACAGATTTTTCATAGATGACAACAATGATTCTTATTTTAATCCTATTAATAAACAGGTAACACTTTAGAACTGGCAAGCCAATACTTCAGAAGTGGACATCAACTTATATGGTGGGCATATGCGCTAGAAAAGAATTCCAGTGTCAAAAATTGACCTTGACTAATAGTCAAGATATTATGGTACCAAGCTGTCATATTTTTGAAAATGAACTAATGGCTGCTTCAGTTAGTTGTAGTTGGTAGATTGAGCATGGGGGGGGGAGGGGTAAAGTCACAGGGATGGCTAAGCCAGAGCATGTGATCCAACTTGATCTGGACTGAGATGGCTACATAGTCCTTGTGCCACCTGATGCCAAACATTTGGCTTTTCTCCTCCCCATCATACAACCTGGCATTCAAGGAAGTCGTAATGGGAACCCTCCAGTAATTATAACTATTTCCTTATATGGAAATTATCAGGTGAATCGGGGCTACCTTTATAAGCATTACACATTTAAGTCATATCATCTGAGGGTGAAATGTTCCTTTACTCTTAAGGCGCCTCCATGGTCTAGCGGTAGCATATTGGACCACATGGTCATATCTGAAGGTTGTTTCATCTTTGACTTCACTTCATTACCTTTGGAGGTTGCTCAGCTCATTTAGCCTACCTTGTGCCCAAAAGTGGCCGTAAAACATCAATCATCATCCTTTACTGGTAATTTTGGCTAAATTAACTCCTTGAGTTTCATTCTGACATCATTTATTACTATTTTAGTTTGCTAAGAGAAAGGCATGCGAGTTAGAAGATTATCAGAACATCAGCCTGACAGATGTTGGTTTAAGTGGAAGTGAAGAGGAGGCTGTGAAGAAACGTAAAACGATCAAACAGGTGAGAGATGTTAGAATAGATATCATATTTTGAGGGATCTGGTATTTCCAGAAGTTGACATGCCGAATGGAGCAGTAACCAGATGCTTTTTCCCTATGTTCACCATCTGTATGGTGCCACAGCATTTCAGACGTTAAACTGCAAAATTCATGATATGTCATTTGTAAATTATAATAAAATTCTAGGCCTCAAACATGATTTTCTTTTATAATTTTTTAATACATTTTCATTCTGTCTCTTGGCCCATATTAAATGTAATTTATTCTGTATTGTATAATTAAACTAGTAATGTTAAAAGGGAGAATGTCCATGACATAAAGGTTAAATCTTCCTAAAGAGTCAAAAACCACCAATCCACAGGGATTGGTGTTTACTGCATCTCTTTAATTCACCTGTCTTTTTCTGTTATTACAGGAAGGCGAGCAGCTAATCAGCGAGATTTTGACGAAGTTCAAGAGTATACCACTGTTTCCTCTCTCAGCGAAGAAGAGGCCGTCGAAGAGGTTGAAAAACTTAAACAGGAAATACAAAAACATGAGAATCCCTACGTACAGGATGTACTTGCTAGAGGAACCATTTGTTAACTGCTGTAAAGGATACATTATGAAATTTTAAGTCTGGTTTGTTTATCTCAACTTTAATTTTCATTTATGTTGAGACGTTAACATTTTATACAGAACTGTTAGTATAAAAGTAACAATGAAAAATGTTCATGAATCGATGATTATATTAGCAGTTTTAGGTTATTTCCTTTTAACAAAATATTGTTAATATTTGTAATAAGCATGATTAGATCCACGTAACTATTTTGACCTAATTAATTACTCTAAGCAAATAAACATCTTTGAAGTCGAAGAAAGTATACACATATAAAGCTTTATTACAGAAGTGACAATTCCTTAATATGAACATTATGAAAGGATGTGCAGTATAAATTATGATAAATCATTGTTCTTTTTCTTTAGAGTTAGTTTTAATATTTCTCTTTGAACACCTGAAATAAAGAGAATGGAAGAGCATTTTAGCAAAGAATTAGTGATGTTTTACAGGTAATATTTGATATGGAAAATAAAAACATTAGAATCTACATTTGGTTTTGGTAATAAGATTCACACACACACACACACACACAAACTATTGAAATCACAGTTATAGATGACTAATCAGTCATTTAAAAAAAAATTGTTTGCTTTCACATAAACATATGACATTATCATTATTTTTTATAATTTCTATAACTTTCTAGTTACCATCAACACATTCTTTGCACACAATATGATCAAGTATGTCTTCTTTATCTAAGAAGTCCTCAAAATCTCTCATTCCTCCACCAACACCAAAATAACAGGTTTTTGCTGCCAGATAACTTGATAATTGGTTAAAGTCATCCAACGAAAAGTTTGGGATAATTATTTAAAAAAATTAATTGTATCCCACTAAATATATAGTCTACTAGCATTAATTGGTGAAGAAAAAAAATACCATTTTTTATTTACTAGATTTTAATCATTATTCATCAAGGATACATGACACCTTCAGGCTTAATCAGACACGTCATGATATCGTGTAACTTCTTGTAAGACTCTGAGCTGTATATTGTCTCTGATGTAAGAATGTAGTCAAACCTGTAAATAAATGAAATACAGTCTAGCAATGATCATAAATAAGGTTTAGAGGTTTGCTTGCAGGTCAAGCTGAGAATTATTTTACTGTGAACCACTTGACAATGCATTATTAAAGGTTCTTTATGGTAAAAGTAACAACTTTTAGAGAACTCAAAGTGCACTTCGGTACATCTGCTGAATTATAAACATCCCGACAATAATGAAATATTTTACCTGGTTACTTCATTAGACAACATCTCTTGTACATTACTCCAGTCTCCTGCTATCAGTCTAGAGTTATTTTCAATGTTGTCAGTCTTATTCAGGAGTATGTTGGCTGCAGTTACCATAAAGAACACTTCGGGATTCTGTAAAGTTAATATCATGGCAAGTAATAAACACCATATCACAATCTGAACACATGGGGGGTGCTCCAGTAGCCCGGTTGTTAGAGCACAGTGCTATAAACCTCCAGGCTGTGTGTTCAATTCCGGTTCCTGCCCGTCTTTGTGGAATTTGTATCCTTAGCCAGTCGTCCCTCGGCCATATCCCAGGTGTGACGAGCATCAAGACTAAATAACTTAACAACAACAATAATAATAATCTGAACATAGATAGGTAGTGACATACGTGTTATAGAATATTTGTATAATTTGTTCTGTATGAACATCATCATTGCTTTATTATTACTATAATCATCATCATCATCATCATCATCATCATATTAAATAGTGAATGACATTATTATTGCTGTTATTTAATAGTCTAATACTGTATTTAATCATCAACAAAGGAGATGATCGGAGTATGTTTTGACATATAATGTTGTTTGGTACATATATAATATATACAGGTATTTTGTACAGTGTTATCATGAACTACCTCAGTTCCCAGAGGATTACCCGAGACACAGGCACCTGTAACAGTTTCTGAGTGGATGACCTGAGTTTTGGAGATGACTTTTTCTAATGGACACTAGTTCACACAGGTATTCAGTTGCTATACCATTAATTGATTTATCAGTTGTTAGTAAAATCTTAAAATGGTTATGGTGTCCAATAATGAAGAATTGGGATGATATGATCAAATTTATGAATATTTGACACCATCCGAGCTGCATCTTTCTAAATCTAGCAGCACTTAATATCTTATTCTATTAATGAGGTCACCTACATACATGAATTAACACACCTCCCAATGTTATGAGCTAAGTAATTAATTTCTTAATTAAGGTGTAGTTAGAAACAATGACAACTGTTTTACCTGGCAAAGAATTAGCCAACCAACTACCCAAGGTAGCTAAAAACACATCCAGTATGGCCATGAAATGAATCAATCTTTGTGAACTATTGAATTCTAAATGAATGCCAAGCATGCATATATATATATATATATATATATATATATATTAGCTGTTATATGAGTGACCGTCACCAAAACACTGTTCACATTTCTTATTGAGTTTTTGATACATCTTAATCATTAAGTCCACTTCATCACAATCTCTATACGCATGTCTAATATCCATGACACACTTACATAATCCTGGAATGTCACTTGTGCACCTTCTTTAAAAGCATATAAACCTGGCAGGCCAGCTCCACAACCAAGCTGTAACAAAGGTTAATGAGATTAAGGTAATATAAATAAGTCATCAGAGATTTATTTGCCTGTTAGTGTATATATATATATATATATATATATATATACACACACACACACACACACTAACAGGATACAGTAGTGGTAGTAGTATATTACCTCAAGTACAGTAGTTCCATTGAATGGTATCTGTGCATCAGATAAATACTTGGCAAGGTCAATGGAACATTCCCAGATCTTTAAACCTCCTGAAATTTATTTTATAAAACAAAAACAGCCAGAATGAATAACAGAATGTCAATTACTTTGATGAAGCAACAGTATACTAACAAGTGCATGCATGTACACACACACACACACACACATCTACCAGTTATACAGTATCAATATGTCATATATTTCCCACCTTCATACTGATGAGGTACTATATCAGCCTTGGCTTGTAATGCTTTGCGAACAAGAGATGGTTTCCTTCCTTTGTGACAAAGTGATTTCTCCACACTTTCACCGGCTATTACTTTTAAGATGCAGCTATCACCAATAATGAAATCTTTTATGGGATAGCGTGATAACCTTTCAAACTAAAAAAGGGCAGCATTAGTAGTGTGTATATATATATATATATATATATATATAAATGAAAATATACATTCACTGATTTGGTTGAAAGATCATTAAATCAAATGTAAATTACCAAAATTTATTTGTTGTTCACTTTCTCCACCTTGTGAAAACAGTGACACCACTATTGTTAGGTTTACCTAGTTTTAATTGCATACAAATGGATGGATGGCTAAATAAATCTATGAATCAATTAAAATATGGGTATATATAAAGGTAGTGAGAGCAGGCTGATCTAAAAATCAAAGTTACCAGCAGAAACAGCCTCAAGCCAAAAGCAACTGTTCTGCTTTATGCATTTCAAAAAGAGAGAAAAAAATACAAATGGACAGTGTGCATTTTATCAACATGATCTTTTTGTGTATAAATGTGAAAACACGACAAATGTGCAGGGACAGTTTCTTTACAACAAATTGCTTACCATCGGATATTATTTCTCTAAATCAGTACAACATTCATTACTTTAGACAAAATCTCTTTTTTATTTCCCTCTGCATCCCATAATGAAGTGATATATTTCATCCTCTACCTGATTCCTTTTTTAACCATATTTCCAAAGCTTCTAGTCTCTAGGAATCAGACATCACGGCCAGTTGTATAATTTACATATGTTCTTTATAAGTCAAAATTTTAGCCAATAATTCAAGTTTATGGTGTGTAAACTATTGTAACGTATAGACTATTGTAACTCCCTGTTATATGGCATATCTGATTATAACATTAATCGCCTTCAGTGAATTCAGAATAGTGCAGCTCGCATTGTAACAAATACTAGAAAATATGATCATATCACCCCAATTCTTGAAAAACTACATTGGATACCTGTTAGACAGCGTATCCATTTTAAGATTCTGTTAATAACTTATAAATCTATTAATGATATGGTGCCAGAATACCTGTCTGAACTGGTGTCCATTAGAAAGCCATCGCCAAAACTCAGGTCATCCAGTCAGATACTATTGCAGGTGCCAGTGTCTCGGCTCAAGTCATATGGTGATTGTGTGTTTAGTGTTGCATCCCCCACTTTATGGAATAGGTTGCCGGCAAATATTAGAAATGCGTCGTCTCTTGGAAATTTTAAGTCTCTTCTAAAAACACACCTATTTAAGGTCGCTTTCACAGATAAATAATTATTATCTTTTAAATCATTACAGGGTTTTTACAGATATATTATTTGGGGTATTATTATATTAAATATTATTTGTACAGCGCCTTTGAATGGCTCCTGCTAGTAAGGGCGCTTTATTATATATACATTATTATTATTAAACATCCAAACCGTACAGAGATGGAATTAGCTTATTTAGTTTAACATTAAATAACAGACTCTCCCCAGATTAAGTCTGTTTTATTTGTCTGACTAAACTTATGTTCCAATATTATTATTATTTGTTTCTTTAATAATCACTTCATTGTATTAGATGATAAAAACATTGTTATCAGTTTATTATTATTTGGAGAACTGAAATAGAACTTTGTCACACACACACACAGTGGATTTCTTCTAAAAATATTCAGTACTTATACCCCCACTAAATTAAAAATCAACGAGTCAAGTTATTCCTATACACGATAAAGAAGACTCACCTGTTTCTGCCAATCTATCATTATTTCTGTTGCTTCGCCAGGTCTTTTCTGGTAGTTCTGGGACATTACCTAAAACGCGTAAGGATTTTAGTAACAGAATGACATTCTTTACCCTAAATCTTGCAAATGACACTTCCGCTGCCCTATTTTATAACTGTTGATCGATTGCAAATGATTATAGAATTGGTGACTCTCTACAAATATTCTGTAAGTTAAATTCTCTAGTTCACAACCATATTAATTAATCCAACATGGAAGTGAGTAGGGTTTAATAATGCATTGGCTTAAAAAGGTAACGTAGTATGTTTATTTCAATTTAGTTAAAGTTCAGGTACACTTCAGATAAGGTGTACCTACAGAAAACTCAAGCTTACAGAAAGTACTCAAATATGTTAGAAATTGTCTATAATTATCAAGCAGTGAACTGTGCCCTTGAATCTACTTGCTCATCTGATATTTTCATCCCACTTTATATTAACTCTTGGAAACCCTCACTTTTGGTTACTTTGTTTGATGATGTTGTTACATTACTTGGTTAATGTGTTTATTTTTTTCTTTTCTTGCAATCAAGTGATCAGATCATTCTGTACAGGTTAATAACTACAATGAGAGAAAATTATTATTATACTGTAGGAGAATGCTGTAAAAGAGAACAGTTAATAACCGAACCAGACAAAATGCATTGCATTGGTTACCAAGTGCGGTCTCGGGTTAGAAACAGCTATGGCACCCACTGTTAACAGGTGATGGCAACTTTTCACTAACGATAAATACTGGAAATCTTTCAGCAAATTATTTCATATTACACGGAGACTGAGACTAGTATTTCAGCTGAACGATTTTGTCTTTCCAAAATATCTATCAGGATATAACCTAATGATTGAGCGGACTGATCTTTCAGATGAATGACACATCTAAGCATTAGTTATTCATGCTGACTTGTAGGAGATTTTTTAGGATGGGTTTCAATGGATATTTAATATATATAAATTAATTTTAATGAAGATTGTTTAAATATTTAATGCAGAGTTTTGGAAATATTGGTTTTATTTGTACCTAGAAACCAATCATATACGTATCACCTGTATATTATTATTATTTTATTACATTAGATTATTACCACCCTTGACATTTACATCATGACTGATTCAGAGAGAAAAATCGTCCGGTAGATCTAGACCTGATCTCATATCACTGTCAATCAAACTTACCATCCCTCACAGGAAACCAGCACTTATCACTGCTGTCTACAGAAATCCAAACTCCAAATGTGATTTCATGGATAAATTTGAATGCCTTGTTCTAAGTTTATATCAGACAAACCAAGACTCCATCATCACTGGCGATTTCAATTCGGACTATAATAAAGTAAACATGCCAGGTTTTATAGCCAAAACCTAGATAATATCACTTTAACCTACAACTACCAACAACTGATATTGCTGGCAACTTGTGTAACTGATTGATCCAGTACAATCATTGATCTTACCTTTACTACATTGATAGTTTCAATCGTAACTGTGGCAGATCATCTTATGAACTTTCTTGTGTTACAACTAAAGAAAGAACCTACCCATAGACATAATTATCTGACAACTTGGAACTATAAACATATGAACAATGACAAATTTCTCAATGACCTGAAACACATCCCCCGGTCAGTTATAGAAACATTCAACGACAGTGATGATGCATGGTTCACCTGGAAGTCAATGTTTCTCAAACCTGTAGATTCTCATGCTCCTCTTCAGAAATTTTGTGCCAAAACAAAAACATGTCCATGGTTTTCTGCTGATGTATAAAATCTCAAGACCATCAGAGATGAATACCATGCCCAGGCAATTGACTCTCATGATCTACATGCCTGGGATGTATACAAGAAACTCAAAATTATATCACCCATCAGTGTTGTGAAGTTAAGAAAAACTTCATTCAGGAGAAGATTTCCAGTTGTAGTCGAAACTCAAAGGATAAGTGAGGTGTACTCAAGACCTTACACCCACAAAAATCACATAATGATACCAGTGGACTTGAGATTGGAAGTAAGTTTGTTACTCTGGCGAAGGATATGGCAAATGATTTTCGTTCTTTCTTCATCAATATTGGCAAAAACCTTGCTGATAAGATCCAATCTACATCAACATACCAACATTATCTCTTTAAAAGGCTAAATCTACCACCTTCAACTTCTTTTAATACCATCTCTTCGGGTGATCTGCTTAAGTTGCACGATGGTCTGAAAACAAACAAGGCCACTGGACTTGATAATATCCCAGCCAGAATATTAAAACTGGCAGCAGCATCCATAAGTGACAGCATTAGCCTACCTATTCAACCTTTCGCTGACAACTGGAAAGGTACCATCAGAATGGAAGCATGAAAAAAGTGTCAGCAATTTTCAAAAAGGGTTCTAAGCTTGATATTGGAAACTACAGACCTATTTCCATTCTCCCTGTAATTAGCAAACTCCTCAAGAAACTTGTCCATCAACAACTCTACTCATTCCTCATCGAAAATAACATACTCTTGTCTTGCCTCATTTTGATTATTGTTGCACACTCTGGGATACATGTTCCAAGACACAAATCACAAGATTACAAAATTGTGAAATGAGAATTGTACTGGGATGTCATCACAGAACCCATGTTTCAGATATGCTATCAACTCTCAAATGACTTAATGTTCGCCCAAAGATTTATATTTCTTAAATATACTTTGATCTATAACTTGCAAATAACAAAACACCATACTATCTTAAAAGTGTAACTCCTGGTATATCACATGTATATGACACAAGATCAAAGAAGTTTAAAAACATCTTCCAAACTCATTGCCACAATAAATCTCTTCAGTTCACAGGTTCCAACATCATTGTGGAATAATTTGCCATCTCAAGTAAAAAAAAAAAAAAAAAAACGGTAGCTAACTTTAAAAAACTTTGTTTTACAAGTTTCTCCATCCAGCATGCAAACTAGGTCATGTATACATTTATAATTTATGTTTTACTACATGTTGTTCAATATTATTATTTTACATCCTTATGAGCGTATGTCATCTCTACCAAAACAGTTCATACTGACTGTAGATCCTGAATAAAATCTTATCTTATCTTAGGCTAAGGCAATCAATTATGACTGACTCACCACTGTCATGACTATCTTTTAAGCTCTGTTCCATTTCGTCAACACGACCTTCCGTATGACAGCCATCTCCTGCTTCAGTATTCTGTTCTTCTATGTTAAAGTTAAATGAAGGTATTACTAAAATTTTAGGGGCATGGCATCAGCACTCAGCAGGCATTTAATTACCCTTGCAAAACGCTCCCTCCTGAGAGCTTCTGCCATGCCTCAGGTATGGGGTCAAATACATATGTATTTGAAAGTATTTAAATACTTCTTCAAAGTATTTGAACTTACCATAAAGAAAAGTATTTGTATTTAAATACTTTTCAAAAAGTATTTAATTTTTCCAAATACATCTTCAAATACATTAAAATACATTTCTAAAATTATTTCATGTTTTGATCTGAGCATTTTGTCACCAACATGATTTGTTTCAGGAAATAATCTGATCACTGAATTGCACACACACAACCATGAAGGAATTGTCTTCTCTCTGTGATCATAAGGAATTGCAATTAATGATATCTTTGATGTATTGACTTCTGATGCCTTCCTTGTCAATCAAAGGAAGATTATCCTCAATTAGATCATATATGTAGTATAATTAGAAGGGATAAAAGGATAGTATGAAACATCTTGTGAGTAAATCGAATGAGCAGATCTCAGCTTTCCTATAAAAGGACTAACCTTCCAGCATATATCATTCGTTATTCCAGCTGATACACCCTGACATTCCTACAGCTTTCTGCTCTTATTAAATATTTGAGACTTAGATTCAGAGAATTTAATTACATCCAAAATTGATCTGACAAATCTACTTGATGCTGTGATGTTATGTAATGTGTGTATCAGAATAAAAAGCAAAGGAAAAACATTGAATTTATGAAAAGTATATGTATTTGAAATACATCCAAAAGTATTTGTATTTAAATACATTTACAAATGAATGTGTTTGTATTTGACCAAAAGAAAAGTATTTGTATTTAAATACATTTCAATGTATTTTACCCCATACCTGTTATGCCTCCAACATTTAATATTTCTGTATCCAATGGTGGAATGTGCAAGCTAGATCATCACCATGTAATGATGTATACATTTATATTTTACTATTAACTATATCATATATTATAGGAAGTCATTATTCACCCGGCTGCCGGTTCCCCAGTGAAGATTTTGTCTGCTGCCCACCTGGCAAAGATTCCGTTCCCCAGTGAAGATTTTGCCACTTGTGCACCTGGCCAAGATCGATTTTGAGGCCTATCTTGCCAAATTTGAGGCGTCTATTTGCCCTAAGTTCACCAAAGATGACTGTCGAACCACCGCAGTTACTAATAAAGGTTTAGTCATAGGACAGACGCGATTCAGAGAAAAAGTCATGCGTCCACATTTTGCGATGACCAGGCTGGGCTTGTCGGCCACCGAGTGAAGATTTATGTCGTTGCGCACCCGGCAATGCCGGCTGAGCAATACTTTCCTTCGGGATGCCCAATACTTTCCTTCGGGATCCGGCTGCCGGATGAATAAGACCGTTTTCTATCGTTCTGGACCCGTCTGCCAGGTAAATAATACCGGCCTATATTACATGTTGTTCAATATTATTATTTTACATCCTATCACCTATGAGTATGAGTGTATCACTGTATGTCAGCTCTACCAAAACAGTTCACACTGAATGTAGATTCTGAATAAATATATTATCTTATCTTACCTAAGTTAGTAAGTAAACCTAACTCCTATTACTAGTCTATATTAGTATTCCTAGACTAGGCTAAGCCTAACTTCCTAAGCCTGCTAAGGCAAAGCCAAAGGGCTAGGCTAACTTGTTAAACAATCAATTAGATCTATGACTGACTCACCACTGTCATGACTATCTTTTAAGCTCTGTTCCATTTCGTCAACACGACCTTCCGTATGACAGCCATCTCCTGCTTCAGTATTCTGTTCTTCTATGTTAAAGTTAAATGAAAATGACATAGTTCTGTTTTTAAATGTACAAAACAAAACGACGCCAGCCTCTAGGCGATAATACAAAGATAAATATATCTGTCTAGTCATATCGTACTCATATAAGTTCGCAGCATGTTATTTCGTATCAAAGATTCACCAATTTGTATCAAATGCAGTCATCCCCACGGTGTGTACACACAAAAGTTTGTTCTGGGGCTCAATAACTATTTTGAATTGTAAATTATTGATTTAGCTATAGATTTCGTGTCTTTGCTGACCTATTATTATACCTGAAAAAAATCGCCTCTATGGCCTTATGCCAGTCATGTCAGAGAGCTTAAATATAGAGAGGCGTTATTCTTGCCGCGCCAGTGAGCTCCGGTGGCCTAGCGGTTAAGCAACCGGCACTTGGTGCCAACGGTCGCAGGTTCGAACCCCGTAAGAGGTCGAAACTTTTCCAGGGATTAATTTCTCGGCTCACTACATCGTGGGTGGCTGACCACGTTAAATGGCGCTGCCGTCTCCACTGAATTATTTAAAATAAAGGGGGACGTTAAAACCCCCTGAGGACGTAAAAAAACACTCTGGCAGTGACCACCCTCAGGGTATTTCGGCTCCATCTTTCCGTACTGCTCCCCTGTGAGTGGTGGGGGAGGATTTCTCAACCACTCCAACATAGAGGCTGTGCTGATTAAGCGACAGCCTGGGGATTCTCCCCGAACAACAAAACCAAACCAATCTTGCCGCGCCATGCTGAATTTTGAACCAGTGGCGCCCCCAGCGACCGGAGGTATTTCTCAGATAAACAAAAGCTCTCTGGTTGTCTACATGTGATTGTGTACATGTGTGCGATGGTTGAAATGAATTGCCAATACTAGTACTATATGTTACATGATCACATACTCTTTTAGTAATAAACACTTTAATTGTGCACACATGATATTGAAGGAAACGAAGCTCTGAAACTGTAAATAAATAAGTGATTTCACAGCCCAGTCAATTAACTCATAGCCTACAATTTGTGATCACTTGACAGCTGATCAGAAAATAATTGAACATGGTTTAGGTTATTTCACAGCTTTGTGTGTGGAAGGCGTAGTTTTTTTAACGAAAACAGTTAGGTATATATGTGGTAAATGCATACAAACATACTTTCATCATGTCAGTTTATCATAGTCCATATTTATTTATTTGGATATATACATATAATGATATATACAGCTATTATAACGCAACCAGAACACAATTCACCATATAATCATCATGTCCGTTTATCATATATTAACTAAAAAAATTATAAGTTCATTTAAAGTCTACACCTCAATAATATAGACCATGCAATATAGGCCTGCCCAGCTGAGAACAAAGAATATACATGGAATATTAACAATGTTTATGTTTGCGTTAACATGTTAGAGATAGAGAAATTAGTACTTTCATACAATAAGCGGCATCAAATCTCTTGTGCCACGGGTTCATCTATAGTTACAATCAGTCATTTGTTATCAAATGACAGAATAACCCAAATTGCTTCCAACTCTAAACAACCACTACTACAAAAATATGACATTTAGTCCAGATCAGTGAACTGTTTAAAGTTAGACAGAATATACCCAGAGATGTAATAGACACATGCATTGACTACTGTAACAGATAACACCAGTAAATCTGTAACCAAGAGATTGGCCTGTTTACATGGTATCTCATCATCATAGAATTTCAAGGACTGAAACAGAACAATACCTTGTAAAATAATGACTAGAACCAAGTGCATACACAATGCGTAAATACATGTTTTCTTTTTTCAGGTTGGTTAAAGAATTTGATTTGATATGCATTTAAGTTATCAAGAGAAGTATACCAATTAAAGCACATGAGCTGAACATTCAAGTACTAATTCAGGTGCTGGTAATCCTTTTTTGTATTAAGATATGAAATGGGCTGACAAAATTTCATGGGTTTGATGCCTTGTTTCTTATTTAATTAATTTTATAATACCAATTTTCACCATTAATATTTATAAATATTAATTACCATCACAGCTGGCCCTGTCTCCTGTATAGGTCTCCTATCTGTTAATACCTTCCTCTTTGATTTCAGTGGATGCATGTTGTGTATTTGGTACATCAAAAATAGTCGGAATAGCATTCTAGATAAGTTGTCTGGTTCATGAATTCCGTTTCAGTGAAATGCATATCATACATTCTACAATTAGTATTCAAGTAATTTAAATCTTTCCTCATCATATATCTGAACGACAACAATTAATAACCCATCTTTTACTTCTGTCAATAGGAAAAATAACAAAATGAATGTTTCTACCATTAGTTGAGGTATTTAATAATTAATTTCATAACATTTAAATTATAAATAGAAGTCCACATATATCAATAAGTACCAATTGCTTACGTTTAAAAATAAATATGGATGCAGGTGATCATGTAAATACTCAGCTACTTATAATTATTGTAATTATTGTAATGGCGCTCCATGAATTCAAAATGGCGTCCCATGTTGAAACGCGAAGTAACACGTCTTGTTATAAATAGTTTTTGGTCATGTGTTAGATGGTGTACACGTCTTTCTTACTTATCGGAATGCTGTGCGGAAGGTCGGAGGTTAAAATAAAATAAAAATAGATCTATTTATTTTAGTCCATAGTTATACAACACAAGTAACTAATTATCACAGTTAAAAATGAGATTATGTATAACATCATCCAATGGTCACTATACTATATACATATAACATCACATTTAAAAGAACCAAGTTATCAGCACGGCTTAGTAAGTAAGTTTATTTCGAACTAGACTCTATACACATATTTCAAACAATACACAATTAGCAAGTTCATATGTTCTATGTATGTCTGAGACAAACACCAGGATTTGCGTCTGTAATCTCGGCATATTTTAATATACTGTACATCAATAATCATAATATATAGTTACTGAGGTCAGTGTTAGCCTTATATCCCATCCCGCCCATAAAGATTATGCCACCTTAAATTTCCATACGCATTTATATACATCTTTTTTAATTGTCGCTTAAATGATGAAACAGATTTCCTTTATTTTATGTTTGATGAAAGCGCACCCCACAACTCAGGTCCTTGTCATTAAGTGTGTACTATGGACTACGAAGCGAGGATCATTGCGACATCTAGTATAATCTCCACGGATCTTAATGTTTCAGGTAAATAATGAACATGAAGGCGATGCCAAATTGTTTTGGTAGTAATAATACATGAATATCAATAGTTGAAATGGGTATAAATAGTTAATTTTTAATATTTTACTCGTGTGAAATAATGTACCTAGTTTTGTGTAAATTTCGAATGTCTTTTTTGCAAAACTTCAATCTTATGCAGGTGTCGTTTACATGCTGAACCCCAAAGCATTATTCCGTAAGATAGATAAGGGTGTATCGTGCTATAATATATGGCCGTTAATAATGAGGTAGATGATGTATTTTTCAGACTTTTTAGAATATAATTACCACTTTTTTTCTTTTACATAAATCGATCTGTTCTTTCCATTCTAAGTGTTCATCAACTATAATACCTAGAAATTTCGTTTTTGAGACCAAACCTATCTCTTCTCCATTGATTAGTAATTTCTCATTTTTGATATTTAGCTCCATGTGTTTGTTCTAAATTATATATAGTTCGTTTATTACATTCAGTGACAATTTGTTTGCCTTAAACGATTAATCTTGCAATAGTTTTAATTCTTCATTCATGGATTTGTATAACGTTTCGGTATTATTTGATGATTGAACTATCATTGTGTCATCGGCAAATAAGATTATTTTAACAGGTTCAAATTTCTAGGCAAATCATTTGTGTAAATAATGAATAAAAGGGGGTCCTAGTACCGAGTCCTGGGGCACTCCGTATGTTATTGGATCAATCTGTGAGCGGCTATCGTTGACCTGTACGTATTGACTTCGGTTTGTTGGATAGCTTTTGAACCACTCCAGGGCTACTCCCCTGACACCATAGTGTGCCGGTTTTGCTAACAAGGTCATATGATTTATCTTATCAAAAGCCTTGGAGAGGTCCAAGAACACAGCTAATGTAAGCGGTTTATTTTCCAATGACGTAATAGTATCATTGCATATGTTTACTTATTAATTAATACAATTTTGCTCTACTGCCATTTAGACCAAGTTACTGTGTTATCACTTACTATACATATATTTATAGATTATATTCATAATAACATTAATCTTAATAAGTGCATAAGTAATCTGTAAAGTGATTAATATATGGAAAATCGTGTACATTGGTAATTCGTGACAGATTATATAATGGATGTAGTGTTCGTAACAAAGACAAATGTATTACAATATAATGAAAATGTTGCTTACATATTTATAGATTATAGTTTATAATAAATTAATTTTTAAAATAAAGTAATCTGTAAAAAAATTGCAACAAAAGGTTATTTGTGGTTTTAGGTAGTTCAAAGTGTCATTACACCTCCAGAAAAAAGTCTCCCAAAATTGGACCACGGGAAGGTGGTAAATTTGCATAAATTCAAGATGTCGGCCCTCATAATTTCAATGTACAAGAAACCTTTTTATGCTTCAATTTACACCCCATAAATGTATTACAAACAGATAGAAACATAGTACCAACACACCAAATAAGCATATTTACAATGAACTATGACGTCAAGATGACGTCATGTATGTCGCGACGACGCCCTGATGTACACTTCACCATCAGATGCCGAGATCAAATGGAGAAACCGATTTTGCCATGGGATATTACCCGTTATCATTACCCTCAGATTACCCCCAGGCCATTTCATTAATATTTGGGAGTAACTGTTAAGCACTGACCGTTACATAAAAAATCATATGTGTTATTTTCTTAGTCTTATTATTGTATTCTGTTCATACTGAAGTATGATGTGATTTCATGAAGCAATGAATGTCTTTTGTTGATTTCATTGGCGATCAAAGGTAAGTCAGACATTTTATGTGTTTGTTTATCCTTTCATACGCTTGAGTGCTGCCATCTATAAATTTCTAATTAAAACATGTATCCTGGGGACCCAACGTGCATTCTTTCAACTCTTACGTCGATTTGTAGTATGGCTGAGAAAAACAATATCTCACCAATTATTACCTTTGACCAGCCCTTATTTTGGAAGGTATCTGAAATCATTCACAATGCACCAAAGGATAGTTCATTGAAAGCAATCGTCTTGATGTTAGGTAGTTTCCAAACACCGATGAATTTACTTGGTGCCATTGGTACCCTCATGCAAGGCACTGGTATGGCAAATATACTTGAGGAGGTATTTGGGGAAAATGCAGTAAAGCATATCATGACTGTATTATGAGTTTTGTAAAGTGGGACAGAAAATTATTTATAAACTTGTTTGGCAACCAGTGTTCACTTACTCATTTCAAAGAAAGGACAAAGCAAAAACACTAGGTGATGCATTAGCAGTCAAAGTTACATCAGAGAAATCGATAGATCCTGCAGTGTGATAAGGTAAGTGAGCCGTATGATAAGGCTGTAACCAATGATATTCCTAAAACTGACAATTATGTGTTACACTGTGGCTCACTGGTGTAACGTGTTCCCTGGACCAATGCCAATACATATGGCGCCATTGCTGATTCATATGTAGATTTTACTGTTTGCAACTACGGCACAACAACTGTTGTGTTTGATGGGTACCAAGAAATACCATCCACAAAAGACAACACTCATGATAAACGTCAGCAGAGACAGCATCCCAGTGGTCAGTGTCTCCTGAGATACAGTGGGGAAAACATTAATTTATGTGAAGGAGAAATAACAAACAGGTGCTGGTTAACATTATCGGTAGTAGGTTACGAGATAAAGGTTGTAATGTAATAAACTGTGAGGGAGATGCTGATTGTGAAATTTTGCATGCTGCCATTGCAGCTCCGGAATATGGATCAACAACGCTTATAGGTGAAGATACTGATTTGTTAGTCCTCATTCTCTACTATATGAAACCTGACAACAAGAGTTTGTTCCAGTTCCGAGTTTATCACATCAATAAACTAAAACTACTGTTGAGTAAACCCCTGTGCTCTCACTTGTTGTTCATTCATGCTTTCACAGGATGTGACACAACTTTAAGAATTTTTGGTGTCGGGTAAAAGTCATTGTTTCAGAAATTTGTCAAAAGTGACAAAGGTATAGAATCATGTGCACTTTACTAATCCTACCAAATCATGACATGGTTGGGTAACGAGACCAATCTGAACGCACCAAACTGGGGTTGGAAATGTGAGAATAACCGTTTCTAGCCAATGCTGTGTGCCAGTTCTGCAGCCCCAGACAGTCTACTGAAAGTTATTTATTGCAATTGTCAAACTGCGTGTACCTTAAGACGTTGTACTTGCCGAGGATATGGGTTACCATACACTTCAGCTTGTGGACAGTGTAAAGTTGAATCATGTGAAAACCTTTTCAACCCATCACCAGACATGGATTCTGACCTCGATGACACTGATAACTGTGATATATAATTGCAATACTGGTACCGTATTCTCCCATTGCATTGGCATCACACGACGTCAGTTTGACGTCGCATGACGTCAGGTCACATGATGTCGGATTGTTTTCAATGTAGAAATTTTGTTTTGGTCAAATCATATATTGACCTGACTAGTGGTGGAAGCACTGGAGGGAGGAATTTAGTTTGTAATTTCCCCTTAACAAAAAGCTTGTCATCTACAAGGTTGGCCTCGTTTTCCGGATTGACTTTTAAATCCTTAAAGGTGGGAAGTACAAATCGTTTTCGTTCCCTTTGTTTGGTCGTCACCTGTTTGTTAATATAGAGAGTCCTGTGTCCTATTTGCCTTTCTCCACACAAGCTCTCTTTCTTTAGCCATTGGAAACTTGGCAATAACATACCTCTAGCGTCAATACCGAGTACAGTTGACAGGAATGTCCTTACTATTTCCGTTGTAGTTTCGCCCTGAGCTTCTTTGTATTCGACAATTTTAGCGTCAAAATGGAAATAAGATTATGTTTCATGGAGTAGGTACGGAGACTATCTAGTTAGTCAGTTAAACGATCAGTTATCTTCTCATATTTTGCCAATCTGGCTAACAATATGTCCACGGTATTAGAGAGCTCTGCTATCTTCACCAACTCTGGTCTCCAGGTGATCCACCCCTCAGTTAAGTGGCAGCAGTATCAGTTTTAATCGATGCTAACTTATCCCATAATCCCGATGGCACACCTTCGGGGATGTCAAGTTTCTTATTTTTATGACATATTTGCAGTTTGTTTTACCACGCAAGGCAACAAAACTTCAGTCAACGAGAACAATACCCAGTCAATAGTACACAAGGAGCGCATAGAAACCGATGTACACGATACACGGTTCAATAGTTCCGACCATAAATACAACCCATTAGCAAATTGACACGTACTAGTGAGCTCCGGTGGCCTAGCGGTTAAGCACCCGGTACTTGGTGCCAACGGTCACAGGTTCGAACCTTGCAAGAGGTCGAAACTTTTCCAGGAATTAATTTCTCGGCTCACAACATCGTGGGTGGCTGACCACGTTAAATGGCGCTGCCGTCTCCACTGAATTATTTAAAATAAAGGGGGACGTTAAAAACCCCCTGAGGACGTAAAACACTCTGGCAGTGACCACCCTCAGGGTATTTCGGCTCCATCTTTCCGTACTGCTCCCCTGTGAGTGGTGGGGGAGGATGTTCCTCAACCACTCCAACGTAGAGACTGTGCTGATTAAGCGACAGCCTGGGGATTCTCCCCGAACAACAAAACAAACAACGACACGTAATTCAATATCTTTCAACAATTAGGAATTAACAATACTTTGCTGTTCCATGTGAATATTCCAAGTCTATCGTCATTCACGTATAATATCCATACTTTGGTGTATTTATAAAGACGCAAATAATAAAATATTCCAGTCATTTTATGAAGGTAATCAACACAAGCCGTCAAATCACCCCCCCCCTCTCTTCGTTCATTTAAATATAATTAAAACAGAGGATATACTGATCATAGAACATCTTTTGTTAGTGTGTAAAATGTTAAACCAGTAGCCCCAGATAAGAGAAGACAACGGAACAGAAGATAACACTCATCATAATACTTTTTGAACTGGACTGCAGCCTATGGATAAAATGTGTAATATGTTTCCTTTATAATTCACCAAAGGCAGGTATGTATTCCCCAGTGAACAAACATTCCACCTGCGCTACAATACTTATCCAGTTTCATTAGTCGCCTAAGGCTATTATTATAGCCTACACATAGTTTTTTCACAAGGGTTTCAAAAGAATCATACCAGAATTGTGTATAGTACAGGTTAGTACAGTATGATTTAAATAAGTGCATCTTGACATCATCAGAACTAAAACGAAATTTTCTAATCAACATATTTGTATTATCTAATTTTAATACATGTATTTACAAGAATACACGATGTGGTTTGCTTATACTTAAAGATAATTCATTCACCTTAAACCACTCAGATAATGATGCAATGTCTCGATTAACGAGTTTATATAATTCCGTAATATTTTACCGGATACATAAATAGTCGTGTCATCTTGAAATGGTATACACGCGGTGCACCGGAGGGATCCTGGCAGATCATTTGAGTATATAATGAAGAGGAGTGATCCCAATACGGATCCCTGGGGTACACCACAAGTTATGGGAAATTATTTTGAATCTGTACATTTATAATAGACATATTGTTTTCTCTCTGTTAGATAGCTCCTTAATCACAGTATGTCATAATGGCTTAATTATTTGCACAAGAGATTGTGATTTATTGTATCGAAAGGTCCACAGAAAGATTATAATAAATAAAGTTGGAAACTGCGTTTATTGTAGAGTGACCTTTACGGAAGCCATATTGGTTCTTGTTCATTAACGAGTTAATTATCATATAATTGTACAAACCGTTATGGACTAGTTTTTCATATATTTTGGATATACTTGGTAAAACCGAAATTAGTCTATAATTTGTAAATATAGAGATGTTACTTTCTTACATGTCGGCATGTAGGTTTGTCATTTATGCTGGACGGTAATATATTAGAAGTATATTTAGGTCCTATCTCAGAGAGAAATTCGCTAAATTTGTCTGCAATGTAAGTGAGGTCATTTTCAATTGTGTTATCTATTTTGAATGAATTGGATATTGATGTTTTCTGTCGAGTATCTCATTTAACGTGCTCCATGTTTTCTTAATGTTTTATTTGTGTTATTGAAATAAATTACCATAATATATCTCCCTTTGCTTACGTTTGATTCTGGTAAAGTTATTTCTGTAAGTTATATATTTAATATGTTCCCGTGATACATTTTCTTTACCCAATTGCTTTGTATAAAGTTTATAAAGTATTTTGATGAATGTAGGATTCCGGGGGTTATCCATGGTTCTCGTATTACATGTTTGGCAGGGATTTTGGATATCTTTAAGGTGCAAAATATTCTATAACATAATTTATGTTATCTATAATTATGTTGTAACACGTTTCAGCATCACTTGAGTTTAGATTAGACCAATCTGTTTTTGATAAGGCCTCACAAATTTGTTGATACGTATTGTTATTGAATTTTCTATGCTCAAAGATTAAAATTTCATGGATTTAAATTTTTTGGAAAACAATAAAACTGGTAAATGATCTGATATGTTATTTAATATTATTATTCCTGATGCTAATTTAATTTCTTTACTCGTTTTAATGTATATGTTGTCAATAAGAGTGGCCGTACTATGCGTTATTCTGGTTGGCTTTGTAATTGGGTAAGAGGCCTGCATTTAGGAAAAGGTCCATCAACTCATAAATATGTGTTTGATTTTTATATTTTAGGTAATCCAAATGTTGATCAGTTCTCAACGCAATGTCTTTTTTAATATGTTGGAATTTATTTAAAATCGTTTCATAGTAACTAATCGATAATATTTCACTGGTATAAGGAACAATTAACAGTTTTTGAGTGAGCCTCCACAAATATTGATTCAAATTTATCGTCGATATTAACAGAAATAATATTACGGATAATGTAATTTAAAGTGATTCCTGATGTACAAAGTAACATCACCCCACGAACCAGTCTGTCTATTTCTGCAGAGTAATTTATAACCCGGGATTGTATAAAATACATCATTGTTATCAGGTAAGAATGTTTCACACAACCTTATGCAGTGCATATTAATTTTTATATCGTGGAATCGACATATTATTTCTTTTAATTCTGTAAATACTGTTGTACTGATTTTTTCCCATCATTGTCATCATAAATAGTTATTTAACAGACAGTTGAAGTTGATTGAAATAAAAAAATTAAGTTTATGCTCATTACATTCCCTACAACTCCATTTCATGGATACCTATTCAACATTACACCATGGTCAGCAGACATAGCTGTAAAACATATAACCTCGCAATAAACTAATTACACAAATAAAGCAAAACATAATTAAAACATGCTTCAACAAATAGTATAATAATCCAAGATAAAATACCAAACCAAGACAAAACACAGTTCGGCCGTTCCATGAATTAATCGCAAAGAAAGTAATTTATAGTTACCTAGTATGTTGCCAGCACAAACATAAACCATTTTAGCTGCTTCAGTGAAACGTAAAACTGCGTGTACGCCGCCAACATACAAGGGAAGCAAAGAATATCGATCATATTTAAGTAGGAGTAGAACAGAGATTGTACGAGTTTATGTTTTCTCAATTTTCAAACGTGCAACATGTTAAAACATATACATGCATACACACAAACTAGTATACAATACATTGTATCAAAATAAACTAAATACGGTAACGCCGAATATGTCATCTATTGTAAATTCTAAATTGATTAGAGTTGGTCCTCGTGGTGAAATAGTAAGTTATATCTGTATGGATACAGACAATATATGCCTCTCCCTCATTTGAAGGTCCATTTAGCCGACCATGTGCACAAAAGTGGCCGTAAAACATCAATCATCATCATCATCATCATCTCCCTCATTTGAGTTAGCCAGCCACGTAAAATAACTGCAATTTGGCCATTATTACACACACACACACGCGCGCGCGCGCGCGCACACACAGACACACACACAGCACGCACGCACGCATGCTGAAGAAAGGGGTTTAAATTGAAAAAGAACTACTTCAATTTGATAATTGCCGATATAATACAATAAAACAAACTATATATTGATTTTATTGATTACAGTATAAATCCTAATTCTTCGATCTCTACCTCTCTATATTCTGTGCTCTAAGTACAATTACATTACAAACAGGACATCTATATTGTTCTTATAATTATCATTGTGCTCATCTTCTTGTCATTCGTTACGTGCATATCGTTACATTAAATAAGAAGCTAGATATAATTAATGTTTCTGTTATATATTAACTATATCGTAAATGCTTGGTTTATCCTATATACAGGCGTTTGGCACACTTGGGAATTATGACGGAAAGACGACTCCCCAAAGGAAGATTCCCTCCCAGTAAAAGAACCATCATTTCAAATTCTGCATTATTGCCAATCAAACTCATGCTGGGACTCGTGCTTTTTCCGTTGCTGTCCCTACTCTCTGAACATGTTATGTCATCAAATAGCATAGTTTATTTCCGTCACCATTTGAAAATCATCTTTTCAAATTCGCTTATCCTTGCTAAGTTTCCCCCAAAGGAACGCCCCCTCCCAATAAAACCCCTGCGAGTGGGACGCTTTGGGTCTTTGGGATGTGCATATCTTGGCTTTGAGCTGGTCGCATCGTTTTGGCGCCAATGCGGGGAGGGTTTCAGTACGGGATTCTTCCAGTTTTCTATCACCGAGGAGGGTATTTTCCCACCTTAATCTCTGGGTAAAATGCTCCGAGCATATTATCTTGTATCAGGATCCAGCTATCACCCAATCATGCGCGTCCTTGGGTTCCTGGATAAGAGTAAAAATTCATTCGGAGTCGTAGCATTGACCAGCCAACGTCTTGTTTATCAATCGAGTTTCAGTTATATTGTTCATAATTAGATCTACCGGCACTCAATAAGTGTCCGACCTACTTCCAGAGTAGGTATCATTGACCTTTCTGTCTGACATTTATTAATATGTAGGAATTAGGCATTAGTCTTTAATTTATTAAACACAGCTGCATTTATTCATAAGTTGGTTTTTGAATGATAGTTGATTTATTTGGTTTTATTGTGGCATGTGTTGGTGAATGTGAATACGCTATCTCTTCCGCACCTAACACCCAACACACGCATTACACAAATACCACCAGGATTTTAATCTTGAAAAACAGGACTGTATCATCATTGTTGTAGTGTTGTGATAACGTGCGTGTTAAGAATCTTCTTATGAATCTAATTCTGTATCAACACCACGTGCTCAGGAGCCAGACATAAATGGTTAGCTGTCTCAAGAGGCCAAGTTTTACATCTTGTGCTATATATAGGGTAAGGTTGGGTGATATCAGCATGTGGGTAATATGAACCACCCCAAGTCTCTTAAATGGGAAGATGTGTGCTTCCACCTGGCGAGTATTCCACGAGTACTGCAGCGTCTCTCAACAAAAGAAAGTATTTTTAATGGGTAAGTTCATCAATTTCATTTATAACTGCACAAATGATATTTCGTCCATTTTCTTAAGATTTCACGAAGTTCAATTAAATGATATAATTATCTCATATGCTATGCCGAGCCTTCAAAACTGTATTATATTAGTGTATTAATTATATCGAAAATCTGTGTAGTGAATGATAATAATTATTTAGTGAATCTTCTTTTAACATAAATAAAGGTCATTTCCTAAGCATAAATAAAGGTCATTTCCTACAATATTTGGCCCCTATGTGTGATAAGTATTTGATATAATTATGTCTTTTTTATGTCTTTCTGAAAATAACCAAAGAACAAGAAATGATTCCTGGCCAATTTAAGTCTCTATCTATGGAACATTGTGTTATGTATGGCTAACAATAAATGCTCAGGTTTAATGTATTAATTCCTCGATAGAAACCGTGATATTGCTCTGCGAACTCCACAAACAACGTCCATACAACGTGCAATTTGTTTCAACAGAGTGAAGGTGGCTGACTTGTATGACTGCCTGTTCAGCATAATCTTCAGTGACAACACGAGGCTTATTCCTCCATCATAAATTTTAATGTCGATGAATCTGGTTGCCAGTTTAAGACAGTGTAGTTTAATTGCAATTCACAGTCAGAGTTTATGGAGATGTGGGAGATCAACTTAAGCCGGATATTTGTTAATCTGTTTGGTATCACTGGGAATCATCGAGTCGTGATAGTGCAGTTAGTTAGAGCGTAGGAATCGTAGCCGAACGGTCGCGTGTTCGAGGCTCGGTGCAGCTGCAATACTGTCATGTGGCGACTGGTTCACTCATCCATAAAAACGAGTACCCGACAGGATGATATGGCTTCGTGTTTGAGTAACGCTTGGCGCCAATAATGGCAGCATGCGTTGTATGCTCGATTGGTAGTTGAGACGTGTGCCAAGTCAAACCATGTCTGAGTCAGGGATAATAATATTGTAAAGTGCCTCAGAGCAGCTTCTAGCTGAATAGGGCGCTATATAAATGCAAGATATTATTATATCACATACTTGTCAATTTCCATGGGAATCCACTTGTCCATTGTTTATAAGGAAGACAAGTAATATCTCACAGCAATGTTACCAGATCTAAATATTACCAGAACTACAAGGTTTACATCCACATCCCACTATATGGAGAGCCATTGACAGTCTACGCAAAGATCAAGCCCTGGTTGAAGATCATTCAAGAAGGCATACAGTCACCTTGCAGGCTTTGTTCAGACAGGAACCAGGATATAAAAAACAATTCCTGAGCTTCCGAGGGGAGTTCGTCACTTGATCCGATGCAAACAACTTTTGATGTGTTTTACACATAGACTTGTAGAAATGTCAAAATAGTTTTGAATTAAACTGTATGTTAAAATATTTCTTTTTATATTCGCTTTGTTCTTCGTGTGAGGGGATTATGTTAGTTTACCGCATCAATTACTACCTCTATGACCCAGTGGATAAGATCGTCGGACTTTCTTGCTCATGCTGCGTGGAAGGTCGCGATTTCGAATCCCGGCTTTGGTACTATGTAGTAGGAGAAGTTTTTCATCCAACTAGGCAACTGACAACCGCCGAATATGCCACCTAATGTAAATTTATTTACAATTAGTCTCCGTGGTGAAGCAGTAAATTACAGACCATATGCGGCTCCCTCCCTCATTACTTTGGAAAGTCGATTCCCCCCCCCACAACATTTGTCAAATTAATTACAAATACACGTTTGTTACACATTCTAACTGCTTTTATAGTTAATAAAAAAAAAAATTATGATGATAAAAATCCAATAGTTGACTTGTTTCGCCTTGATACAGTTCATATGGGTGAGTGTTGACTGGTTAGAAATATGTCATGAACACAGTTTGATAGTTACAATTGTTTGATAGATGTGTGTATAAAGAACAAATCCATGATGATATATATTTATTAACACACACACGCACACCCCCCCTCCCCCTAAACTGGTTTATCCATCTGTCCCAATCGTACAATAAAGTCTAATAAATACATTTGAATGCGGACTTCCGATGGATTGTTAGTCACACAGAATCCCGGAACACCAGCTTTCTCCAATGTGTTCTGTTGATCCATCACCTTCTGGTCCAATTCTAGGATTATCTTCATGTCTCGCCGTTTCAGATCCTCCTCTATTCGACGGTCCAATGCCTCCATCTCCTGCGAACACTGTGACTGAACGTAGGGCAGATGATGAGGACGGCCCTGTGTCATTTGAACCATCTCGCGATGCTTCTTCTGCAGCTCCTGTTTCTGGGCTGAAATAACACATTAAGAAATCACATTCAAAGCAACACTGATACTGGGATGTAGCAGTCAGGTTAGTGGTCAAATACAAACTAGGAGATCTGAGTTCATCAACTGGTTACTTATTTTTCAAGGTGACTAAGCTATCGTATCAAAACAAATACACCAGATGGCGCTACTACACATTGGCAACTATGTTGTAGGAGACATGTTCCCAAGCTATGAATTAGGACCACTAGCTAATTCATATATTAACGTGATACTATTAGGATTATTTGTTTATTTAATATGGGGGAAATATGTGAGTAAAGAAATACTGTAAATATCATATTAATAATAAAGTTAATTTAATTTGTCATTTTATATGATCTCACAAAACTCACACTGTTGATGACACATATTAAAGTGTTGATGATAACTTCCCATCAGTCCAGTTTTGTGAACTGCTTCCTTGGTTTCTAGTGTGTTCACCTTATATTATTGGTTTTATAATGTTAACAAATTGTGGGCTGAACCCAAATAACTTAGTGCGTCATGATGCAGCTCACTAGTCGAGTTCCGAAATATTTTATTAAACATCACCAACAACAATAAGATCACAAGAAATCCACACACCAGGTGGTTGTGCCCAATAGTTGACAGTCAAAGCTCTCTACCTCAAATCTGAACAACAACTTTATTACCTACTTCTTCCCTCAACAGGAAATACCCTGGATAAGCTTACGATGACCTATCCCAGCATTTCTTACAGCAGCTGAAAGACTTTTAGTATTAAAAGCAAAGTATTCTACCCCGAACACTGATGTTTAGAATATTGTACAGCTATATATATATATATATATATATATATATACCAGTATATATGATTACAATTACACCGCATCTAGAAGTGATAATTATGATTGTTTGACATAAGGGTCAGGACAAAATAAAAAGCCCCAAGACTATGTGTCAGCCATACAAGTATAGTACGCATAAATTGTCTAATAAGAAAACCATTTCACATTTAGATGTAATTTTTTTTACTTTACTGTATAACCAACATTTGTCTAAACTCACCCACAAAATGACAACACTATCCTGTTTGAAGTGGAACATATTAATAACAGTAGCTACAATATATATATATATATGCCCATATATCAAATCCCAATGGCATCATACTCAGTTTTACGTTAAAATATATCAGGCTAAAAATATGAAAGAACTGTAATTTGCTCAAGTTGTCAAAAGTGAAAAAGTTGTTTTTTAATAAGAGCATGAATTAGTGAGATTCTCAACAAGCTTAGTTATTTTCACCCTGAAATTTCATAAAATGGCACAAGAAACACAAACAATAGTGAAGTTGATGCTTCTGGATTAAAACAGGAAGATATTTTATCAATGCAGCATCACTGAATTGGTGTCATTTTATGAGATCAAGCGAAGTTTTTCCTTTTCTTGCTTCTAAACAGCCAAGAAAGCTGTACCAAGACTTTTCCCCTTCTAGCTGGACACAAACATTTTAATTAAATGTGTATTTTGGCATGTTAAGTTTCTATAAATGGTTGTATCCGGGTACTGGTAAGATAATGATATTAGAATCTAGTTACCATACTGATAAAAGTATGGAATAAAAAAGTGAACTGTTAACTGTACACTTAGACTAGTATCATGATATTTATTTAGTTACTGAAGACAATTATGTGCTAATTAGATTTATATTTGATTACACATCTTAGATAATGGACGATATATTATAATAAATATTTTGTATCCATTTTCATTTTAACAGTTCATGGGTCATGTAGCCTTCTTTCCTAGTGTTCCCAATTGCCCCTCCACACCCCTATAACAGAGGAGGAAGTTAAGACCACCATCACCACACCCTAAAATGGCCGTGCTGCAGGTCCAGATGACAACAGCGAGCATTGTCTCCCACCCACTGGCCAAAATCATCAATTCATCGTTTGAACACCATGTGCCCATAGAGATACTAGGAGAAGGAACACTTATCACCCTGCCCAAGCCAAAGAAATCACCTGGTCCACCAATCAACCTCCGGCCGATAGTCCTACTGAACATCATAAGAAAAATTCTGTCCATCATCACTCTACGCCACATCAGAGACAAGATTGACTGCTTCACCCGACCCTACCAAAGTGGTTTCAAAAGAGGCAGGAGCTGTGCAGACATTGTATGGGCATAACATATGCTGATCTCAGTGGTGATGATAAGGAAATCAGACTTCCACAAGATAGGCATTGATATGTCACGAGTCTTCGATACCATTAAGCGGAAATGTATCCTAGATGTCCTACTACAAGTAGGCTGCAACGATGATGAACTAAGACTAGTAAGATCACTGTTAGCAGGGATGAAGCTAAGGGTTCGCATGAAAAACGAGCCGTCCGACTCATTGGAGACCTCAATAGAATCCCCCCCCAGGGCGACAGCCTCTCACCAGTCCTTTTTACCTGCTACCTCGCTGTTGCACTCTCATCCATCTGAGAAAGCTCCAACAGGTCCAAGCCACCAGTCTCCCCAGGTTTGCCACTAGAAATTGAACATGCAGACGATGTCGACTTCCTGGATGAAGAAAAGAAACCACTGAACCATCTCCAGTCTGTAGCAGCTGAGAAACTGAAAGTCCACAGTCTGTTCATGAATGAGACAAAGTTGCAGAAGCCACAGAGACAGATTCATATGGCAAGGCTCTCTGCAGCAATGAGAGCTGGCATAAGAACAAGACCCTAGGCTCCTTACTGTGCAGCACTACAGACATCACAGCCCGATGCATACAAGGCAATATAACATTCCAATCGTTACGGAAACTCTGGAGTCGGCGAACCAAGATCCCACTCAAGACAAGACTCCATCACTACAATGCATACTGCGTATCAATCATGCTCAACAACTGCAACAGCAGCTGGATGCAAGCCACTGCAGAAACTTCCATACCATCACAGGTCACTGCTGGCCAAAAAGCCTTATCAGCAACCAGACACTGTACAAACTGTGCAATGAAGAAACCCTCTCCTTAAAGGTCACAAAGCAAAGACAATCAATGTTAGCCCATGTTCTACGCATGGACTCTGACACACCGGCTCAGAGGGCATTAAACTTCGTCATTATTGGCTCACAAGCCCACAAACCCTGACTAGGAAGGCACTACACAAACCTGCTGGGAACAATAAGTGCTGACCTCAAGTAGGCAGGACTCGGACCCCTATGCACAGCCCATGACAATGCACACTAGCTGAGGACCAACGTGAAGGACTGACTGCGGCCGCGGGATGTCACAGTTACTACCACAACTGCAGCACACAGTCTATTATTATTGACATGTGGGGCTATTCTAAGCCACAATCCCATGAAGGAATTTAATGATAATAAATTTAAATAATAGGAGAATTTTTTGATATTCTGTTTGGTCAAATAATATAACAAGAGACATGGAATATAAAAGTTTTTATTCGAGCAAAATGTGTGATATGAACACTATCTAGAAACCAATTAATTATATATACCTGCCAAACTATATACGATGATAAATAAGACATTCATTTGCCTGTGATTCTCAATCGTCAGCTTAAATATTTACATTAATTTTTTGAAATCAAATTTTCTAATCTATTACACACCTTTATGTTCATTTATGAGTTTCATCCTTTGATTAGAGAGGTTTCTTTCTTCAAGTTGTTGTACTTCTTTAAGACTATAGACAATCTCATAAACTGTACCATCAAGTAGGGAGTTAGCCAGACTAGTTAACAAATCATAAGGTAGACGCTGCTGATACTTACTGTAATAGAAAATACATACATTATAATGTTGTTATTATTTCAGAAGAAAAAATAATAGATATAAATTAATGTGTGGTATAAGAGAGAAAATATTGGATAGATATAGTAGATGTTTACTCATTAAAGAAATGGCTAAACCTCAACACTGATTTCTTTGTAATTAGTTGATAATGTCATTATAGTTAATTACTGATTATAATCATCAATTAACTATAATGACATCAGATACCTAACCAACAGTGCAATATATTGTAATACCAATCATGGTTCAAAAAGGTATAATGATCAATTAACTATAATAACATCAGATACCTGACCAACAGTGCAATATATCAATCATGGTTCAAAAAGGAAGTTCTAGAGTTTGTTATAGAGTTGAGTGTCAGGAGTTCGAATGTTTACCATGGCTGTATTTTCAAAAAAGGCCATTGGTAAAAATTGCTATCAACAGACCATTAGTTCAGGAAGAAGCTGCTGAGATCACAAAAGAGCTGAATTAATCTTCCATACAAGTCATCAAATGTTAAAGGTGAAAAGTGCTGAGAGCAAAAATTAAGAAGAGTCTTTCACATTATCAATGACTATGAACTCTTTTTAACATTGTCTACATGGATCACCTCCCTAAATGGACCAACTGAGATCCATTCTTGAATGATCCACTTAAAGAGGTTTTGTCTAATTAAAGTAATCTTTGGCTGGACCGTTATATTAAATTATTTATAAATGTACAGATTCATCCGACCAATACCATACATATAGCAATTTAATGTTATTTGACATGATTTTACTAGTTGTATTTTAAAACATATTTCAGATAATTGACTATTCTTTTGATAGGACCATGTTCTGCCTCTTAAGTGAACTAAATAGTTCTCATTTTCAGCACAATGAAGCTGCAGAGTTATATATTTTGCTGTTAGTATGTGCATGCTTGAGGATGACTGAAGATGATTAGCAATCATAAATGGTGTATAGATATAAGTACTGAACAAAGCAATGTTCTTTACAGTGACAACTCGCTCTGAAAAGTCACACAGCAGTAAATATGTTTTATTTCTTCCAGAAACCCCCCCCCCCCAATTTCAGCCCTGAACAATATTAAATAACAAAAGGAATTCTCAGAGGTTTTTGAAATGTAATAAGCAGATTTGTTTAGGTAAAATTACACTAAGAGAATTTACAATACATAACTCTATAAAAAATATAATATATCACCTTATAAAGAAACTATTAAATACCAATATGCAAAGCAAAGTATATACGAAATATGGGTTCTATAATATACATTGCTTTAGTAAACAAAATGTGGATGAAAATGATGGATACTGACGCTGGTAAATCACTGGCCATGCTCTGTAACTGACTCAAATAGAAGTAATGAAGCTTCTGCGTATCTTCTTTAGACCTCTCACCACCAACTTCAGCCATTACTGGGCCAGTCTATCTGGAAGAAAGTAGGTCATTATGATAAAAAAAACGGGGACATAGTTATTGTTAACTTTTGCCTTACCTAAAGACCATTATATCTGGCATGATATAACATAATAAATAATCAAACACCTTGTGCAACTGTGAAAGTAAACACTGATAAAGGGAAAACAAAAAACGCT
Source organism: Paralvinella palmiformis (assembly GCA_025642065.1). Classification (NCBI taxonomy): domain Eukaryota; kingdom Metazoa; phylum Annelida; class Polychaeta; order Terebellida; family Alvinellidae; genus Paralvinella; species Paralvinella palmiformis. The sequence continues at coordinate 242,614 of JAODUP010000613.1, forward strand.
TGATTTATTATATTTGAAAAGTACTTATATTTGAAACTTTTAAAAGTATTTGTATTTAAATACATTTACAGTTGAATGTATTTATAATTGTATTTGACACAATAAAAATTTTTGGTATTTAAATACTTTTCAATGTATTTGACTCCATGTCTAATGTGGAAGATACATACATACAATAAGAATCTTGTTTGCTTGATGCTACAGTTCCCAAAGCCTGGGGATAATTACCTCACAGATTACTAACAAAGGAGACAAGGATGCATTTTAAGAAACATGTGCAGCTTTTTCAGAGGTGTACATCATCCAATGCCTCTGGCTCCATTGGATGATTTACACCTCTGAAAGAGCTCTATTTTTAGGGGAAAATACTGGCTCTTCTATTCTGGCTCAACTCCCACTGCTACCAATAGATATAATGTGTTAGTTCCACTAACTTCCAAAGTGAAAAAGGGACTTAGAGTTAGAATTAGCCATTAAAGCTCCGAAAGCTGGGCTAAATGCCACAACTATTGGACAACAAAATTCCAGGCCTGGAATCCAAATTTGTAAATTCCATGACTTTCAAGCACTTATACAAACCATGGCTTATGCCTTTGTTATGGCCAAGGAAAATATATTTAATCTAGATGTATAACAGTGAGATCTGGTAAATGAATTCAGTTAATGTACCTTAACTTGATTGAGTTGTTTACCCTTAGGACTAGTTACACCTGCAGCACATAACTGACGGATGTGCCTATTGAAACAAACCTGACAACTACAGCTATAAACCAGCTTTGAACCTACTACCAGTAACTTGATGTTTGCAGCACAGTGCTCAAACTACTAAACTATTGGAATACATTTACTTGACAATGAACTAATTTATTTAAGTCATCACGTCTGTTCTAGCCATGGCTGTCAAACAATACTATTTCACTCCCCTTGTGGATGGTTCAAAGGTCACTAGTGGCTCAGCGTAAACTCTGTTTGATAATACAGAGTAACAACATTGCTAGGAGCAAGGCACATTATTACAAGTGTGTCAATCAGACCTGAACAAGTGAACCTTAGCAACAGGGTACAGAGTGTCTTGTGTCCGATTCTGAGCCCATCATCATGGAGACCAGCTCCACTCAACCACAGAAACATCCAGCTGCTCCACATTTTGGGCCTGCACAACTAGCTGAGCTTCAAGATGATCTGAACAGCCATGTGTTCCGTACCACAGTAGGTAAGAAAGATGACCTGGAAGAGATGATTGCTGAGTTTGTCTTTGGGAGCAATCTACCAATCAGTGTTGTGAAGCATCCCCAGTTCAATCCCATGGTGTTCAATCTATAAGCTGGGTACGAGCTGCATACCAGAGATGCCATCAGCAACAAATGGCTAGACAAATGCCATGATAAGTATCAGGCTGTCATGAAGCAGTAGCTGAACAACAAGACTGTCATCATGCAGCATGATGGCTGGAGTAACACACAGAATGACCTGGTGCTAAATCAGACTCTGTGCTGTACTCAATTTGTGTTAAGGTTGACTCTGTACTATACATTACCACATAATGCTCTATGTAAACTGTATTTGATAAAGTTCAAGTAAATAATTTGAATAATCATGACATTGATTTAATTGTAATGTGTATGTAATCCATTCCCTATATGTTAGCTATGGTTGCATGCAATTCATGCAAGTGTTAGCCAGTTATAGGGAGTTAAAACCATAATCTATAATTATATGAGTATGGCATATATCACTAATAAATATATGCCTATGAGGCTATGGCTATGCCTATGCCATGGGGATTAATATCCATATTCTCTTCATTTAAGAAATAACGCGAATCATTCTTAGTAATAATCAAAATAAAACATTACCCATTTAGTAATCAAATACAGCCCTCATAAATATTAGGTACATAGAGTGATAGACCCACTGACTTTAGGTCAATACCATTACTGGCATTACCATACTAAACTTAATAGTCTTAGGTGAGCGATAATACGAGTTTGCCAACCAGATAAAACTACATTTAATATTGTTCTTATAACCTAAGACTAATAGTCTGATCATTTATCTATATAACTAGACTAGATAGTAACAGTAAGTTCTTTATAAGTAGAGATCTAGATCTAATAATCTTTCATGCGTCTGACTGACGTTAAAACATTGACACTGAATCGACTGATTCAGTGATTGAATCACAACATTAAACTGTGATTAGTCATCCCATAGGGCCTTAGGCATAGTATAACTGCTGCACTATCATCCATAACCATTATTTTAATTAGTGAACCATTATTTCTGAACTGAATATGAAGTGTAAATAAATTATTACCGTAAGATCCACATATTTATCACATTCCTCGGGGTTTTATACAGATGATAATACCCACGTGCTTTTTATTTACATCAGACCGTGTTCGTTAGTTCCCGGAACTTTCACTACGCTGCGCCACTTTAGTCGAATGGACTCTCGGCATAAGCATAAGTATAATGGTTATTGTGCTTATTAACGTTATCATTTGTATTATTTTTATAATTTGTTAAATTATTATTATTATACCAAACTTATAAAGCGCTCTTTTCATACTTAAAGCCTGTTCAAAAGCGCTGTACATAAACTTATGAAAGACAACAACATATTCATATACGATATAACAAATATAATACGATTATTTCATAACAATATACGTATAAAGCTAAATTGGGATATATATATATATATATATATATATGAAACTGAGTAAGAAAAAGAAGAAATTAAAGATCAAAATGGCTGGAGAATAAATGCGTTTTCAGCAACATCTTAAAAATGTTCAGTGTTTTGGATTCACGAATGTGAGCTGGGAGTGTATTCCATAACTTGGCTGCTGAAAACAGAAATTTTCTTTCGCTATAGCTAGATGTTCTAACCCTTGGAACCACCAATGTCACTGAACCCATCGAACATAGTGTTCTTCTTGGTTGATAAACTGTCAACATGTCAGATATGTATCTTGGAGCCTGTTGTGTTTTTACAGATGATGTATCGATGTCCTGGTCAATACCGTGTGTCTGATCTGTCTGGAGATCAAGTCGGATGTTTTGTATCTTATTAATAAAGAAAGAGCTGAACATCTCGGTTAGTTCAGTGGGAGACCCTGTCTGGGGAAGAGATGTTGATCCCTGTCGCCAAACAGGTGTTTGGCCACTTTGTATATGCCCTTCTGGTCATGGGCGCAGGCAGTGATCTTTTCAGAATAGTAAGCTATCCTGGTTTGTTTACTTACCCTAAATCTACATATCTGAAGCATCATGAAAATAACGTTTATCAGATAAGGTAAGAAATTAAATAGCCAATATCGGCTGCTATCATTGACCAGATCAATGACTGATATATAATCAAAGAGTGTAATATATATATTACACTCTTTGATATAATTAGTGCGAGGGTCTTAATTCCAAAGATGGCAGCACAGGAGGCTGATTGCTCGTGAAAAATGAAAGCTATTATTCACCCGTATTATGTTTCATAATATGATATACTAATATTTTATATCGTAATAACATTAAATAATAATAAATAATTACGAAACTTCTATTCTGCCAATATCCTCGAAATAATCGAGCTCAGTGACGTATTTAGTCCAGGTACAATTTAACACGTTCATGGAGTCCTAGCATGAGTTTTAACCCTGGGAACAGACAACAATTGAGAAAAAAACAACAGATGAACCGAGTCTATTGTTTTTCATCCAGCCAGATATATCACGGAGACAGTCATTTAGCTATTTGAGAGAAAGATCAGCACATGTCTGGTGTAGATAAAGATATGCACAAGTGGGTGTCATCTGCATGTATAAATGATGATATAATTAGTGGCTGTGAATAAGTGAGCTTAGTGGTGTGGTATTCAGAGTAAACAGCAGCGGTCCAAGAACAAAGTCTTGGGGAACACCGAAAACAGCTTCTTATTTTTTATCAGAAAAAGTTCGGTTCTTTAGAAAAAGGTTTACATTTTGCTTAACATAATGCTTACTTGATAAATATTTGACACAGGGTCAGGTAGTTCATTCATGATCTTGACACCATTATAGAAAAAAAGCTTCTCTTGGCTTCACCATGCATTATCCCTAAAATAAAGTTATGTTCAGAAATACGAATAAAGTGACTATGTCGAGTGTTTAACTGAGTGATGTTGTTACACAAATATCCAGCTGCGGTGCCACTGTATATATATATATATATATATATATATATATATATATATATATATATAATTCAGCATTGTATTGATACAAGCTCTAGTTGTCCAATACCCGTTCGGGGATCAATATTTAGAACAAAACGTACCATTTTGTTTTGGGATATTTGTAATTTTTGTTTGAGTTTCTTACTTATGCCTAAATTTATAGCTGACGTAGCACAATCAAAATTACAATTTATCAAAGGGGACGTAATTTAAGTAATTTTTCTTTTAGTACGCTACAATGTCTATACATAAATTTCAACCTTTGTGTACACTTATTCAATATAGAATTCACAGTTAATTCACCAGAAAGTATTTGACCCAGTTTTACATTTAGGTACTTGACCGAGTACGGTTTAAAATCATGACCTTGACATTGTACAACAAAGTTATTGTTGAGTTGTTGCTTCCCATGTGCATTTATAATCGATTTTTAGTGAACCATTGGAGTATTGTGTCATATGCATACATAATTAATTTACATGAAACAGATGATGAGACGTAGTTATTATATATCAAGTAGCCCAATCGTCCCAGGATTGTGGCATGGGACAGTAAATAGTTTGTTCAGATTACACATTTTTACTGATAAGACGGTTTGTTTACGATTGTCTAGATCAGATCTCAACAATACAGGATCTAGGCCTACAGTCGTGATTTTTCCGCATGTTATGTCATGGTCTACAACATCAAATGCTTTTTGGACAGCTAATATAACCGTTCCAATTTCTTTCACTTTTAATGTGATAATAATTAACTAACCAAGCAATTTTGAACCAACATGTGAATCACATTTACAAAACAAAGTTATTAGAATATCCTGAAATTGTTACTTGATCTTAGTAAATTTTGTCTTTTATATTTAGACCTTTTGGGTCTTTTTTTTAATTCAATGTGATTTATAACATATTCTTACAGATGATTGATGTTTTACGGCCACTTTTGGTCGGCTAAATGGGCCGAGCGACCTCCAAAGGTTATGAAGCGAAGTCAAAGATGAAACAACCTTCAGATATGCGCACGCCGAGATTCGAACCCGGGTGGTAGTGATCTGTTGTCCAACACGCTACCGCTAGACCACGGAAGCGCCCATAATCTTACAGAAAAGAATGAATTAAATCTCTTATACACGATTTCATGATCTACAAAATATTATAATTTGTGTTTTATGTATTAATATTAGTGTTAATATCATCAAGAATAATTGTCTCCTTCACAGATATAGAAGATAAACTCTCTTGAAATGATTCTAGGAATCCTATTAAAATGGTCTTGGTCGTGTGTGTGTGTGTGTATGTGTGTGTGTACGCGCGCGCGCGTGTAAGATATCTACCGATACTCTCTGAGTGTTCTCATTGTTCAAATTGTGGTTTGGGATGTAGAGTAGATTGAACTTGATGTAAAGACACTCCCCCCCCCCTTAATATAATTCTCGACCTTTCCTCACAATATGATACCTGCCTGGAGAAGTTTGAATTTGTGATCACTAAGAGAAATCTCTGACACCGCAAAGTTGTTTTCTTATGATTTATATGTTATTACAGAGAAAATCCGTGATTTCGGATATCGTTTATCCAACAAATTCACCTTCCGACACAACATTGTCCGTGACAGATTTAGCTTCATTATAAATGACTCTTTTATCTTTATGAAAAGGTAATAACAAGGGGTATAGATGTACACCGACCTCCTTGACAGTTATCTGTCTGCTTATTGTAGAGATTATTCAACAGAAAGAATAGTCCTGAAAGTGCACGGTGACATTTCTCAAGCTCCTGATCAAGGATCCATGACTGCATCAATCATGCTTGATTTATCTGGAGCTTTTGATGTAATCGATCATTCGATATACTGAATTGTTCAGAATTTTCCCTTGGCATCAAGGAAAAGACCTTATCTTTGATAAAGTGGTAGCTCACCGACAGAACTCATTGTGTTTCAATCGCGGATAAAGCATCATCTATCACCAGATGTAGGTCTTCATTTTTGATGTCCCATTTGGATCCGTTTTAGGACCAAAGAATTACTGTATATCATCTAAAACAGTTGGCGAAATTATTAAACGGCACAACAATAAATGTCATTATTATGCCGATGATACACAAATCAATATGACTTTAATTAAAGCCATGTGATATTTCATCTTCAATTGAAACTTGTTTTGCAGACATAAGTTTTGAATTAACAGCAACATGCTGAAATTAAATAATGATAAGACCGAATTAGTTTTTTTCTCTCCAAACATGTGAAGAAAGCTAAGAATCTTCACATTAAGGTAAGATCCAGTTATATATACTATATCTGTGGGGGGCGCCTCCTTGGTCTAACGGTAGCGTGTTGTGTCACATATCACTACAGCCGGTTTTCAATTCTCGGCGTGGGCATATCTGAAAGTTTTTTTCATATTTAACTTCGTTCCATTACGTTTGGAGATCGCTCACACCATTTAGCCTACGATGTCCACAAAAGTGACCGTAAAACACCTATAATCATCATCATCATCCGGGTCTGTGAGGAATCTAGAACTAAGATTATATTGGATAAGACTCTAGGAATGGAGACACAGTTGAATTCTATACGCAAGTCCTGTTATTATCAAATAAGAAATATAGGACTTATTCGTAAATACATAAATTATGAGACATGCAAAGCTTTAGGCCAAGCCCTACTAACTCATCGACTGGCCAATGTCTTGTATATAATATCTCAATATCTCTGAAAAAATGCCTACAGTAACTGTAGAAATGTGCTGCACGTCTGGTGACACCCAATCGAAAAAGGAATATATAACACCAGTTTTGTTTCAGCTGCATTAGCTTCTTATACATTTCTTGTACAAATCACTGAAACACCATGTTTGATACATTCAAAGTATTGAGTGTAACAGCACCAATGTATCTAAAATGATCTAACCCCCCCCCCCCCAAATATATATCAGTGAGAATGCTGAGATCTCAGTCTTGTTCACTTTTGATTAGATCGTTTTGATGACCAATGAATTGTGTTGAGTTGTTTAGCCTCGGTATTGGTCACATCCGGGACATATGGGCACGAGAAGTCTGCCTAGAGATAACAATCCCATACATACAGCTATGAACCGGATTCGAACCCAGAAATTGAAGGTTTCTAGCGCAGAACACCATTTGATGTCCATGTCTATGAAGGTATATATAACTAGTACAGTTTCAGTTAAAACTGTGAAAATGGCATGAATGTATTCGCATCACGTCATGATCCCGAACAACAGATCCAGACAGACCTCAGATGAATACTTATTATTAGGTTTTATCTGAAAAACGTTGTTTTACCGACGCCCCCCAACCAAATAAATTAACTGAATTTATGCTTTTATACAAGAACGACATGTGGTTAATTAAGATAAAGTACGTGTGGCTATCAACTACTTAACATACCTGAAAATACCAAATATTACATTTATCCCAATCAATCATATTATCATATCAATCCGACCACAAACGACAACATGTAGTTAGGTTTCATTTTAAATTTGGTGAATTTAACCTTCTTTCATTTTCGATATTTCTTTTAGAGAATCCGCAAATAATCTACTAAAATGGGACATAACTTTTCCCTGATAAACTCAAGGTTTAGAGAGCCATCGAGATGTTCAAGGTAATATCCGAAATCACTTACATAACCTCTGTTATTGTATAGCAATAGAAAAAAAGACCGCAATTGTATCCATGTTAGGGGTCATGTCCACGATAATGCACAACTTAACAGCCATAATATGTTAACACGTTATTGTGGATGAACATTTGCACTGATCTTTTGAGCAAATCTTGACAGCTTGTTTTTGTTAAATTTATCATCCCAAACCAAACCATGAAAGCTGACAGCGAACGAACCCGTTCCACCGGATTTGTGCCTATTATTATTTTTTATCTATTGTATCGGAAGGGTCGCCAAACTTTGAGATCTCTCGTACGACAAAATCATCACCTCAACAACTCGTTAGACTTGCCTCAGAATTTCTTATACCATAAAATGGGTTATAGATATTTATTATTGCCTCAATTCGAAATTTTGCCGCATGTTTCATGTGTGTGTAGAAGTAATCTTCACATGATTCGTTACTATTTTCTTCCGAATTCGGACACGTACACTTCTAACTCATCTTCTCAATCGCTCCTCATTTCTGTCCTGATTTTATTGAGGTAAATTAATTGTTTTTACTCTTGGCCGTTGGCAGAAACGTCGAAGTCATAACTTTATATACAGACATGAAAGTAAATATGGAATATATTTTTTATCCGTTGCATTCTTTTCTGGAACAGCATATTAGGACCAGTTGGTTAATGTTTATGATCTGTTCAGTGGTATCAACGTAATCATTGATACGTGATGAGTATTTTGGCATACGTTTTCAACATGTTGTATTGTTTTGAGTGAGTGGGTGACCAATAAATCACCCACGGTCAAGTGTCGTGATATCTGAGGCTCTATACATAAGGGAGTAGAGCTATTGATATCTCTAGTTGTACTCGGGCGTGCCGGCGGAATTTGCTGAAATGTTTGGGCAATTTTTTTGACATCATGGTCCGTCATTTTATTGAAAGAATTTATCGACGATATATTGCCATGTGGCGTATATAGGTTCCAAACAGAAATACATTGCCCAAGCTCTTGGGATAGTACAGGGAACAGTCACAAATGTGCTTAAGAGAAATCGTGAGACGGTGTGCCCCCAATCAGAGCTAGACTCGGACGTCCTCGTAAGACAACAGAAAAAGAAGACCGTTATCTTTCTACGTTTGTGCCGAAATGGGCGTACCAAGTCAGCAAACATCCTTCGTGCTGAGTGATTACGGTTCACTAATACCCCTGTATCCAGAATGCTAGTGAATCTGCGATCGCCAGGAGACTTCTGAAGAAACTTTTATTGTTGCAAAGACATCGACAGCCGCGGCTAGAAACCATTTCCGCTGGCGACCAGGTCATTGGCAGCATGTCATCGTCAGCGATGAATCCAGATTCCTGCTTTACCGGATAGATGGTCGTATCCGAGTCCGCAGACAGCAACATGATACCTTTACTTAAAGAGATTGCATCATACCTAGAGTCCAAACAGTGGTTGTGGAGTTACCATATGGGATGCTTTCCACCATGGTGGAAAATGTGACCTTCACATCGTCGATGGAAATCTAGGTCAGTACCAGTACCTACAGATCCTGGAGGAACAGTTATTGTCATTTGCTTGGTCGAGTACAAGCTTTACGATGCCCATGGTGGTCATACTAAATATTGAACTGTGATTTGTGTGCCTCATTGAACACTCTAAATAATCAGAACGCTTGAAGTCGATTTCCCGACAAATTCCTGTTTTATTTAATGCATTGCTTAACGGCCCCATATGTCGTATATTTAGCATTTTGGCAATAATAATCATATTTCATTATATTCACCACGATCCAGAATACCCATAGTCTTTCAAATGCATCAATATATTTTTCATATGGTAATTATTTTCGATAAGTACATAAAATTCAGATATCCTGATAATTTCGTTAGAAAATCATAATTCTAAGTAAGAAATAACAAAAATAAAATTATATTCCATATTTATTTTCAAGTCTGTATTTTCTTAAATGATTCCAACAATAAAATATTTCAGCTTTAGGAAAATATTGGACTCTATTCTCTTTGTGTTTCAAGCGGAAAATCTTTCCTCTTTAAATTGAAAAGTTTTCCGATAATTTTGGGAAAATATAGTAATCATCTAACTAAAAGTATCAGAGGACAGAAAGATTTGTTGCTGTTTTTGTTTTGGTTTCGTTTGGAAAGTGAGAAGATTGCTAAATTCCTACATTATTTCCTTTGAACCTATAATGGAATCCAAATCGTGGAAAACGTCAATTTGCCGTTTGGTATTTTCCGTGTGATATACAAATTTAGCTAAATCTTACAGGCTGTCACGATTAATATGCTTCTGCACAGTTTTTGCTTAAAATTTGTGACACGAGGATTGAGAAACCCTTTCTTTTTATCTTCGCTACAATTATTGTATAAGATATTTTTTTATGGTAATATTAAGTTCCACTTGTTTCTTTATTTCTCATAAACCAGAAGGAGCTGTTTGTACACATGGAATAGATTTTATTTTGCTGAAACCAACCGGAAATGGTTCATATATCGGATTAATTGAGGCCATTTTCATGTTTGGAAACTGCAAAATGAAACGTTATTTGTATATCATCGATATTTCAATAAATATCACAAATAAGTCACCGGAATCCTTCATGATCCATTATTTGGTGGTGGCGAAGGGGGGGGGGTGTATGTATCAGTGGCCCAGAGAGCTATGACAGCTGGAACCTTGACTTCTGTTATGAACACCCAAGTTGGACTGGTCAATGAGTAGAAACTAGACTAATATGGACTAAAGATGAGGCAATCCTAACAGAAACCTGGAGTGCTAAAGTCTCAGGTATTAGGCGGCCCGACGTACTCTAAT